>JAITYZ010003645.1:0-16663 GCA_027744595.1 Paronellides praefectus
GTTACCACTCATTTCCCAACTAACCAACCAACCTCACCGAAAAGTGAAAAACCACACAAAGATCACAACCAAATTTTGACATTGGCACTAGTGATACACTTACACTCCTCAGTTTTTACCCCATTACTATTAAATGTCTGATCGTTCTCATTCTCGTAAAAAACTTGCATGTATCGCCGTCAGCAAGCAAAACTGTTAATATTATAATGGTACATAGGTAAATGACGTGCTGCCATAAAAGTCTTTTTGCCGTTTATACGGAACCATAGGCATGAGAAAACCATAAAAACAGACATAATGTACCGTCATACAACATATTGACAACGCTCTTACTTTTCATGAAGAAAAAATATGGGATTTTTTATCAGCGAAAAAATGCAAGTGTCTGCTCAAAAAGCAAGTTCTTTAATGAGTGGAAGTATGTGGCCTGAAGTAGTTTGATAGTGTCGATCATGTCATGATGCGATCACAAAAAAAGTATAAGTAATGCGAATAGAAAAGATGATGATACTGCTATTATGTGACCACCCTACTCATATTCATATCCCATTTCCCACAGCAGCAGCAGCTCTCTATAAAAAAACAACCATAACACAATCAGTAATACACCACAACAAATTGGCATTGTTGAATTGCATTATAGACAAAATCTAATCAGTCGGATCCTCAAGCACAGGTATATTTGAAAAAAAATTAAGTATCAAATATAACCTGATGTACTCTTTAGAGGCAATAATGTATTTTACTTTGAAATTTATCGACACTTTCCTGATCACACGCTACATCGATTTTTTTCTGCATCTTTCACGCATCGTTTCATCTCAAGTGATCTGAATCCAGCGCAAAAAAAAACTGCAGCTTCATTTTTTGTTTCACTGATGAGAAACGTCGTTTCAGACAATTTTAAATTATGATGGATGGATAGATAGCTAAAGAGACAAAAAAGCTTATTTCAAAATAATATGTATATTATTTTTTTCGAAACTAAACTGCACTTCTTAATTCAAAGAATTGTGCATAATTTCATCAAGAATAAAAAAATATAAATGCAAGAAAATTTGATATTATCAGCGGCATCTTCTCAGCATAATTTACAGTGGTTATGGTTGATGCGAATGTAAATCACCAAAAGTCAAGGTAAAAGAGGGATGGATGGAGATAGTAAGTTAAACAGTCATTTTTGTAAGCGCTGCGCTGTGTTGTGTGTGTAGACATTTTCTTTTCTTTAGTGGGTTATATTCTGAAAGAAACTTGGCGCCGCCGACAAGAAGAATACAAAGCGGTTTGATGGTAAAAGAAATAGAGATGGATGGGTTGTATGTATTGAAGAGTATGATGAAACATCATCATGCTTAGTTTTGAAATTTTGATTTTGAGTGGGCTATGATGTTGATGATGATGATGATTAAATTCTGCCTCTCTCTCTCTCTGAAAGATTACACCGCGAACGAAGCGTCATGATGAGATTTTTCTTTTTACGGTTATGCATGGGTACTTAATGTCTCTTTGGAAGGAAGAGTGATTTTTTCTGCACTGTAATCCGTAATTGAATTTTGTTTTGTTGAAAGAAGGAGGAGAACGGAAGTTTTGGTTGGAATTGAAGAAGAGTGTTTTTTTACAATCTGTTATACATTTTGTTCATGCTGATGAATACATACCTATTTATGCATGGTATAGACATACATATATGGCACTAGAAGAGGGAGGCATCATCATTAAATATGGTTTGTGGAATGATGAAGCAATCAACAACACAGAAAGAGAATCAACTGAAAACGGAATACACCATCATCCACACACAAGTTTTGCTTGATGTCTTGTGGTACCATAAACCGCAACGAATTCCACACCCCCAAGAAACGGAAAACTTTTGGCATTGTCTGAAAGTTTTCATGAAAACAGTTTCTAAATGAAAATAGTGAGGATAACAGATTTTTTGGTTTAGGGAAGTGTGTACATTTTTGGCTTTTACACTTTTTTCCTTTTTTAGAATCATTATCATATTATGTAATTAATATAATATGGCGAAAGATTTTGTTTAATTTTAGTTGATCCATAACGGCACTCATAGGAAATTTTGGAATGTGAAGCTATTAGGTAACCACAGATTATTAGTTTATAAGCTTCGATGATCTGTGTGCAGTACTGTAACTTTAAATGGATAGTTAAGTCCTCCGAGTTTTCGTTATTGGCATTGGCCAATATGGAAATAATATTAATGAAGAATATTATCTATATTAAGCAATTTACAAATTTCGCCTTTCATGTAACAAGCTCATAATTTTAAGTATGGGAAAAACTTTAATAAAGAGAATTTCTTGATCCAAACGCAATTAGAAAACAATGAATCCATCAACACACTCTCTACACACAGAACAAATTTCTCCACAAAAAAATATGCAAGGGAAAAAGAAGGATACATCTCTCCTCCTGAGTCAGTGACTTTTAAAATACTACCTACAGTAATATGATAAAAAGGAGAAAAAAACATTAAGCTGTTAAATGGGCATAAAAATAGAGCTAAATACTATGTTTGTTAAAATCTTTTCATATATCTGAAGCTTCCGTCCAGGTTTTAAACATTAAATAGTCGTTTCTCCTCTTTGGCACATGGCACACATCAGTGCACAGCTTTACCTTTGAATTCTTAATACTACGTAATAATAATCATGCCGAGAGGTAAAAAGAGTCAAACAACAAAAGTCCTTTCATAAATATGTTTTTTAAATGTGCTGCAGTGCAAATGAAAATAGATTTGTTAGCTTCTTAAAAATAGGAAATAAATAGTGTTGATGATCATTTATTTTTTATCTCAGTTGATTGTCGTGTGTTCATCTCTCTGTTAATAGTACGCATTGTGTATGTATTCAACAGCAGCAGCACAAAAGATTTTTTTCCAGCAGATGAAACTAACAAAACAATTTAAACTGACATTATTTCTTTTTTCAAATATTATAAAATGGCTTACAATTTAATAGAAAGTATTTCAATGAAAAGAGAGAGATGTTTTGTTGAACTTGAGTCATGTCGTAATAATTGATGGATCATATTTTTTTGTTTGTCTTGCTGGTTTGAAGTTGGAGAATCGAGTAGAATAGAAAACCGTTGAGCATGACGTGTTTCGGTTCTCGGACCAAAAGTTTTTCCATCTTCCTACTGTACTCATTCTCCATACGAGGCTCTCCCTGATATTTTTTTTTCAACGCATGATGGAAAATCAATGTTTTCTTTGGATGCAGAATTTTGCCTCCATTATTAACGTCCATTGGTCCTCGAGGAATTTATGATATTAATAATATAAGTCACATTAGAAAAAGTCGACACAGTGGATTCTCAACGTGAAAAAAAACATTATAAAAGTTAGAGTGTGTGTGAGTGAGTGCATTTATGATACATATATTTCGCCAAGGATAATCATTGGGACCTTCCCCTTGTATTTTTTTCCTTTATTCTTTTTTCAAATACCATTCATTCCTTCCCTGCCAACATCTTTTGAGTATTAAAAGCCATATTTTTGTATGTAGTTCAATTTTTATGATGTTCCCCAGGAGGAGCACAGAAGTATAGCAGCAAAAAGCAAAAGCTCTCCTTCCATTCAAGTCAAAACCATACAGACACACGAGTACGGTGACTGTGCACCCTTTATGAGTAGATTTTTTTTGGTTGAGCAGAGTAAAAAATCACGGTTGGTCACAGTTCGGTAATCTGCTACATTCAATCTTTTATCTTCAGCTACCTCTTCTCTTCTTTTGCCACTGCTGCTGCTGGATGATGATGATATATTTGTAGGCATGAAAGTTGTTTCAAGTGCTTTTTTGATTGTTGAAAATGAGCTAAATCCCTTTTAACGTACAAATTCATAAATTTTACTGTCTATTGTGCTCAATAATGCACTGATGCTGCTAAACTTCTTTTAAATATCACCACTTTCATTTTTTAATGGGCGCATTTAAAAGAAGCCAAGCTGTATTCACACAGAAGAGGCAGATGACTTTTTAATTTTTTGAAAAATAACAAAAAATGGTTTATTCTCTAAAAAAATCTGGCAATGCGGTTAAAAGGAGGAGATACCGAAGTATACTCTAATTGTGATAAATACGTCACCATAAATTGTCATGTCTTCAATTTTTTTGGGGGGAGGAAGGGATGAGATATGTACTTGGATGGGATTTTTAAATGATTCATTCTCAATGGGATATTTTTTATAGTCAAACTAATAAAAAATTTGAGTCAGAGGAAAGACTGTCTTGAACAAAACCAAGACTTGTTCTTTACCCTGACTCTAATCAAGGTCAGTGATGTGTTGGACCCCACATTTCTATAAACAAACTTTAAAGTGAAACAATAAAGCACTACACGAGGAAAAAACAATGGATCCATTTTCTTTCCGCCCGTATAAAGTTACAATGTAACATAAACGTAAACTACTTACCTGTGGAATAAAATTACTTTTTTTTTTGCAGACGTGCTCCAATTCATATTGTATTTTAAGGACAAAAAACATACCTCCTCGAGAGCTTTCTCACTTCTCTCTCGTTGATTACATTCGTATAGTCTTGGGCTACTTACATTGTATTATTTTGTAGGTTTGCATGGCTATTTTTTTGGTATGTTGGCATTGATAAATTCCTGTATTGTTGTGACTGCAAAAAATACCTACTCGCCGCTCTCCTTACATATTTTCCTGAATAATTCAATTGAGATAAGTGATTTCTTCCTGTGTTGTTGGGTAGGCATGCTTATTTCATTGTTTATAGAGCAGCTGATAAAGATAACCAAAGTAATGGGATCAGACAACACAACCGGCATATATGTTCTTATAGAGAAAAAGTATTCACTTTTATTAAGGTGCATAGAATAAAAAAAGGATTTTGGCAAAAAAAAAGGTTGCCTGGAACAAAACAGAAATCTTCATGATGAAAATATATGCATTCGTTTTTTCTTTTTTTTACAGCACCAATTGTAAAATACGTGTTTTTCAGCATAAATGCCACAATCACATGAGCTCGTGTTTTACTACAATGTACATACCTAAATACACATATTGTTATTATATAGATGGGTGAACTTGAGAAAAAAAAGAGCCACCAAAACCAGACTCATTCAACCATCTCTTATGAACCTGGTGAAAGTTTATACAAATCTCTTTTGCTCTCTCCTGTTTTCGTCGTCAGCAGCGTCCTCGCTCCCGTTTCCGCTTCTATATATAAAGATATAAAAAAATAGTCTTGTTTTTGTTTGTATGGACTTACACTTAAGTTTCTGAGAGCTTATCCGTTATAAACACTAGAGATTTATTGTGTACCTCCATTGTGTTCATGTGTCCACCATTGAACAAAAGAAAATTCATCCGTGTATGTTGTATGTGTTGTTGTGGTGGTGGTGGTAAATTTGCTTTTAGTTTTATTCATTGTGTGTAAGCTCCAGAGCCACCTTCTTCCACTGAATATTTTCCTTCTTTTGCCAACAAACTTTTTTCTCTTGCAGCACAGCAATGTACGTTTACTTATCATCATAGTCTTCTTGAGAATCGGTATAATAAATGTTGTTGTATATACCTTTTTTCTTACTGCTTTTACTATTTGCTGCTCCGTAGTATTTCAAGGGAAAGATTTCTCGTATGATTAGATTGCATATCCATTCCACTAAAATATTTTCCGCGTTGTTTGCGTGATTATATATGAGATTCTATGATTAATTTGATTAAATGGCAAAAACTCGTCGTCGTTTCCCATGTACTCTCACTCATGAGCTTATTCTCACATAGACAACCATTTTCTCTTTCTCTATTTTCTTGATAGCTTTCCCCCATTGCTAAAGAATATCAACCTTCTGTAATTACTACCTAATAGCTTCGTTTTATACGCAAAATGATCTTTTGACACTCGGCACTAGTGAGCATAATACGTTTAACCAAAAACTCCAGTACGCACACGTGTTGTTGTCGTGTCCTGTTGTCTACTGTCTACACGTATGTTAGTTTAGTAATTTCACTAACCTAGTTTTTCTGCCCTTGCCTATTATGAAACTACAAGAATGTAGTTATACCTATATTACTACTGTGTCTATAACTGCCAACTGTGTAGTATTCCATATATATTTCCCATTACAAAGTGTGTATAGCCGGCTGAAAGTTCAAAGGGACACACACATATTATTCTACTGTTGAAAGAGAATTTGCATACCAGTAATAAGTTCAGTAATTCGATCAAATAACTCCATCGGCAAGAAATGGAGAATCAGTAGTAGTGCTAAAGTTGTTAAAAGCATGTACATATATGTGTGTATATTATGTATCTATCTATGGACCGTACAATTCTCTGTGATATACAAACATTGCCAAATGATTATGATATGGATATAATCGTATTATCCATCAGAAACCATCATCATCATCATCGTGATAGCTTTTGTGCTGTGTGAATTTGTTCTTTGATGGGTGTAGTGTGAGATAGCGGTTGGTTTATATACAAAACTTGTATATACATATATATATGCATATGATCAAAGTTGATTCGATGATGATCCCCATTACTTTTTTTTCTTGTCTTCATCTTCACATCAACCATTACAATTTTATTACTGCCATGTATACTACTACCACGTCGTTTCATGCTTACTTTACTACTACAACTCGCACTCGCCACAAGCCAAGTCAAGACAATTTGCAGTAATGAAAAATAACAAGTCAGTCATGTATGTATAGCCATCATATTTATCATAAGGAAAGAGAGGGAGGGTCGCAGGGACTGGAGAAATAAGAGATAATATTGAAACCTTTTAATAATATTTTACTCCAGGAAAGAAATCTAACACACAGCTCACAAAAAAAGAAGACCAAACAGACTGTGAGGTACATATACATATAAAAATGAATGCAATAGTTTTCTTTTGCCAACACCACAGTAGTAGCAGTAGTAAATAGTAAAGCAAGATATTATGCCAATCAGAATTGTAGTAATGATGACAGCTGTAGTAATATGATCACCAGAGCATTTATCTTACTCTGTATATTATACATTTATTTTCTTTCTCTGCAATAGTAAAAGTCAGTGTGGTTCTGGTATGTCATATGGCAGTGGTTTTTTTGTTAAGACGAATGGACTGCATATATAGTATAAAAAATGAAATGCCTCAAATAAATTTACATTTGTATCTTATCCACATGTTATTCTCCTTCGATTTTGTGTACATACATATTCTGCACAAACACACACACATAATATACAGGTTTACACCATCAAAATATAAAAAATAGCGTCTTATCGTCGTATAGGTAAAAATTTCTTTGGGCTTACGATCAGATTTATCCAGCAACGTTGCAAAACACGAAAATAATAAAAAAGAAGGATTTTCACTGGGAAAAGTGCAGAGGGTCATTAGTATACATGTACTTGGCCCACTTTCCTATCTTTATGTTTTTAGATATACCTAACCAGAAAACTGCGACACACGTATATATGTAGCTATATTTACAATCCGCCGTATATACCTATATACTTTCTTTCCCTCCTTTCCTTCCAACACAGCGCACTTTCTTTTCTCTTTTACACTCCCGCCGCCACACACAGCCAGCAAAATACATTGCACTATGAGGGCATACATGTAAGAAAAAAGACTGCAGAAGGTTTTTTTGTGCAAAACATGGAGTGAATGCTATACAAGCCAATGGTTCATCTTTGCAATAGTAGTGCATGTGTGCAGGCAAGGCAGAGAGAGATACTCCGAGAGGTAGCGAACTTGTCTTGGTACATAAAATGCTCAGTATATGAACTATATCGACTTTTTCTGTGCACACTTACATTCAAGAAGACGTCAGAGACGTATAGGTATATAAGGTGCATGTTCTTCGAACATGAGGCTGGTAGTAAATTTTACAATTTGCCCCGAATAAGATGTGCTTGGGTTTTTAAATTACCGTTGCAGCCAATTTTATGTTTGTTACGTCTTCAGTTCAAGCCGCATAAAATAATAATGTATTTAAAAAATATAATTATACCATGTACTATATGGTACACTATAGTAAAAGCTATATACAATGGAAAACGTTACAGCATATTATAAAGCTACAATTTACGTAATATGGGGAAACCCATCTTTTTGCGAATTTAGGATGCGTTTCCGTTCAAAAAGAAAGTTGTTTTTTGGTTGCTAGTTTGCTCAACAAACGTCATCTTGTTTCTTCCCTTTTATTAATATACCACGCCAGTACCATCTTTCCAGTCTATTTCTTATACCTGTCTTGTAAAAGACTGCGTAGTAGTATTTTTTTCTTGCTGATCTGATCAACAACCAAGCAGCATAAAACTTTTTACTCGTCTCGTCTCCCAAGTGTCTGGTGTTTTGTAACTTGTACTGCGATATTTTAACGTGTAGCATTTCCTTTTATTGCTGCTCCTGGTATTATTTTGCCACTCACATCCTCAAATGAAAGTTGACGGGTAACACTGTTGTGGAGTGTAGGTCTCTAGGTATCTGTCAATAGATATCAACATATACATATATTTATTTAGCGAGAGAAAAGGCAAGAAAGAAAGAAAGGTGGAAACATGAGCTGAAAACTTGATTTGATCTTGGCATTGCATCTTTCGCCCGGTGATGCGACTGTAATGTTTCCGATCGTTATGCCAAAAACTTCAATGACTTGGCCTAAGGAATTCAATATTAAAGCTGCATAACCTTGATCACTTATCAAAATACTATCTTTTTATGAATATCTGTAGCTGCTGCGGGCTGGCTTTTGCCAATAATTGCAAGCTTATTCAACGTTACTTTATTCTCATCTTCAAGTAAAAAAGACCGTTACTTCGTGAGTTGAAGTAACACAGAGCAGAGCAGATGAACATTTTTTACTACACTTGAGGTGACAAAAGTAACACACCTGTGTTTTCAACTTCTTGCCGTGCTCAGTTTTTTTAAAAGGAGAGAATACTTTAGCATTGCGTATTTGCTACCGCCACAAGCTCACATCCACAGCAGCAGGAGCAAATAAATGCCATTTCTCCATTTTTAGGATCAAGGTTTAACATTTCCTTTCTAGCTCTTGGGGAATGTGTTTTCACTTCACTGGTGCTACACGCTACTACACTACCACTACTACTGTGTGTAGTGTACACTGTACACATAATCCCACCGGGGCCACTCAAAAAGAAAGTATGTACCCAAAATGCATGCTATTTACTCCCCGTTTTTCAATACAATGAATGGAGTCCCAAAACGTTTCTATTTTCTTCCTTTTTCTTTCATCTTCATAAATGTACATCTGTATTCATGACCAACGCTACATTACATACTTTACCCTTGAAAACCAATGACTTCTTAATAATTTTATTGTATTTCCAAAGACTTGATATACCCTTCCTTCAGTAGCTTCCAGTTTTTTCATTTTTCTTGTGTGTGTGTCTGCAAGTTGAAGTTTACGAGTAGTCTAATATGAAAAAGCATGCAATCCTCAACACAACACAATACTAGCGGCAATTCAATTCTAATAATTTATGAGAAATTGGTTGTATATTTTCTGTAATGTACTTTATGTACTGCACTTTTTATAAAGGAATGCAATCTGATCCGGATGTGAAGATATGTACGTGTGCCTCTATTGTTACAAGCTGACCCTCATTGTGTACAATGTACACTTGACTGCGCAAATGTGTATAACAGCTTCATAATATCATTTTCACCGTTTTCACCACTATAATAAATAGCAATGTATACTGACATAACACACAGCAGTGAAAATATACATTTTTTCCCTCCTGTGCTATATGTTATGAATATATCGTTATACCCCCCAAAAATAAATAAATACAGTAATCTATTTTTCACTGCCTCTGCCTTTTTCCCCAGCAAGATTTGCTCATAAATCCTCCAGAGAGTCGTTCAATTTTTCTCTGAAAGACATTAGTTGCTCCACAGTACAGTACACATTGTACATCGCACTTGCGTAAAAAATATATATATACAGTTATACAGCAAACCCGCATCACAAAGAAAACAATCAACAGTTTACTTTCTCTGCTTCCGACTTTAAATGTTTTTATGGGCTACTAGAAGCGAAGATGAGAGAAGAGAGGGCGAGGCAAAAGGGAAGCTATGAGATTACAAAAAGGGAAGAGGTAGAAACCCCATAAAATGTAAGAAAAAGTAAAAGAGATGGTCAGCATGCGACCTCTTTAATGCTTTTTACTTTCTTTATTTTTCTTGCTACTGCGGATGAAAAAAGAAAATATTGTTATGGGCCATTTATTTCTTCATCTTCACAAAAAAATGTCTGACCAAGCAGCTATTATAAATAAACACACAAACATAAAAAAATACATATTTTTTCGTTCCATAAAACTTACACCAACGTTTTATTAATTTATCAATAAGAAAATAGAAAATATATACAAAAAGGCTTTTTGAATGAAATTTCCATTCTGAGAAGAAAGACGCCCAAAAATGATAATGCTGCACAAATTTCACGGTTCAGTATTGTTTGTTATCGCGTACATCCCACATACAACTCAAGCAATATGGGTCCAAACCCAAAGAAAGTCGGGTGCCGTGACATAAAAAAAGCCTTTTGGCGACAACAATGTCTTGTTTGTTGTCATTTGAGCATTCTTATGATTGTAGTAAAAAGCGTAAAAGAGTGACACGAATGACTCATTCACAAACTCGACAACAAAGAGCACTCCTATGTGTTGAGCTTGATGCCACTGCACTACTATAATAATAACAACGTAGGTAAAATATGTACAATGCACAAGAGCATAAGTACCGTGGTGGTGAGCAAAAAAAAAAAGTATTGTAAAAAATTTCGACACATTTCTTCAGCTCAGCACTTCAGCACACTTCCTTTTTTTCAGCAAGTCAAGCCTTCCCAAAACCGAAATAAATCAAGTTTTTAGCATCTTACAAAGTGAAAACCCCATGGGGAGACAGTTATACACGCATCTCGTCGTTGCATCCCTGTAGATTCATCCTTATACAGATAGGGAGAGAGAGAGAGACAGGACCTTGGATTCCAACTCGACTCCAATGATTTATTCATCTATTCTCTCTCTCTCTCTCTCTCTCTCTCTCTCTCTCTCTCTCTCTCTCTCTCTTTCCTTATTCTTCTCTTTGCAATTGCGTCTACCATACAGCAAGAGTGTGTTTTGGTGGTGGTGAGTTATTCCTTCCTATTTAGGGAACAAGATATAAGTTTTCAGAGGGAGAGAAATGCACGCTGTCAGCCTTTTTTCTACATAGTCGCTTCTCTCTCTCTCTGTGATCGATGCACATATATATAATAATATACAAAATACATAAATGCATTTCTCAATAACGAAATACAATATGGATTGTAAACAAAAAAGGGACGAGAACTGATTGACTCTCTCAAAAATCAAATGCTTATATTGCGTCTCTGTATATTCTGTATACCTATCTTGTCACTTGTGTGCTGCAAATAACATTACGGGTGTTCAATTTGATTGTTAGCGGCACATCAATAAAAAGCATGACACACAACAGAACAAGATAAAAAGTACTCTGCTGACACAAGTAAAAATTACTATGTATTTTTTATATTTTTGTACCTTTATCGTGTTTCAGTCAATCACTGTTACCGTTCAAAAGAAACGAGAAAATTGTAAAATTGAAAATGAAACTCTGGAGCTCTGGATATGAGAAAAAATATTATTTGGCCAGAAGCTTTGTTTGAACTTTTCCTGTTTGTATGTTTATGCTAGTTTGTTTGTATTCGATTCTTCTATTAACATTGTGACTCATCCCACCATTTGAAAAAAGCATACGTATCAATAATTTAAAAAAGTCACCAAACTTCCCCTCAATGATTGACGTTTCTCTCAGTCGTTGGAAAAAGGCTGCAAAAAGGAAAGGATAAATTTTTTAGACAAAAGTGCACATTTTGCCTGCACTATGTCTCAATTCAGTAAACATAAAGGTATTATGTATATTCATGCGCTTGACGAGTCGTTCAATTGTCAACTGTGTCGATCACAGGAAGGTCAAGCATTTCTTCTTCTAATCCTCTTGTGTATTTACATCTTACATTCATTTTATTATGATAATAATTTTTGCAACTTGATTTGTAGCAATAAGAATCACAGCATGATGTACACTCAACATTTTGTACGTACATGAACATGTTTTTATGAGTAAGGATATTCGACTGTCTACCTGAATGATTAATGATGGATGATTATCATTATTCTCAAAAGAATATGAATTTATTATCATCATCATCATAGCATGCTGAATTATTAAAAAATTTAACGTTGAAACAAATTGTATAACTTTTGCCAATTCATTGGATTCACAAAAGCATAAATCATTGAAACTAAATACATTTGTTGTGATTATTATTTCAACTCCAAAAATCATCAAAAATCTTTTAATTTTGAGCCTCTTTTGGTTCACTGTGGACTGTGACATTCTTCGTTGTGCTAGATCACAATATAAGCTTATCAAAAGTGAAATGTCATGAAAAATTGACGTATTCATTCAATGGGTCGAGCACCAATTATATTTTCATGTCAACACGTCAGTTTTACCTACAATATTTTTTCCTACTGTTTTTCAGCCTGTATTGTTTTTATGTAGCCAGTAAACTAAAACCTTTGTTATTTCAACAAGCGTCAATCAAAAAATCAGGCAACCTTAACGAAACATGACAAAAGTAATGAAAAGTAACAAAATATCAAAAAATAGGATGCGTTTAGCTTTACATGGATTTTGTGACATATGGGATAACAGAGAATTACGAAATATAATTTTAGCATTCATGTTGCATACATGCCTAGTTGAATTGAAACATGTTTAATATTTTATAGCAAATGAAATGAGTAATGAAATTAATGAATATAAGCTACAACATATCTACGGCGAAATGATATTTGCACCAATAATAATAAAAGGCTTTGTTTTTCCAAACAATTTCCAGGTACACCCTTCTTGTCATTTTTGTTTAAATTTTTAATTGTAAACATTCAATGCAAGCATTACTGCTTCTGTTTAAATTTTAGCCTTCAAATACATGCCTTGTATTACCATCTGCCCATTTTAAAGCTAACTGAATTATATTGTAAATACGAAATGTATACATTGGAGATAATATGTAACTGTATACTACTTTAATACCCGTTGTTGTACATCATCATCATCATGATAATTAGATATGCAAGCTTTTTTTAGTTGAAGCCTTTTTACTTGATCTTTGATCCATAAGTATACATGGTTAGTTACGCGCTCTTAAATACACGCGAAAAAAATGCTGGACAGTCAATTGCACAAGTACGTGATGATGATGATGATGTAATGAATAAAATACATGGTGCATCCAAAATGCTAGCTGACAGCTTAGATTTACTTATAGCTTTAAACCTGATTCCATTCATTCTTCTTGTATCAAAAAAATACAATAAAAATCCTAACCCTACTCCATCCTTTCCCAACCGACGCTGTATGCAATAATAATTGTGTTGATGTGTGCCTGTGCTGTGCGTATACATTACAATGAAAACCTCTCTCTTTTATTTCGGGACTATTTACTATTATATTGGTAGCTAGCCTCCATACCAATTTTTATACATTCTCCTTTGTGCTCTGTCCAATTTTAATCGGGCAAGGGTACTTAATGTCACATGTATCATTTTAATTATTCAGTTTTTCTCCTATTCATTTTCATTCAAGCATTACTGCCATGCCTTGCCGATATATATTTTGACGGGGGGACCAAACCAGAGAGAAGAAAATAAAGAGTCTTTGATAAACTCAACTTTTCGTTATGGTTTTTATCACACCTGCTTGCATCTTTGAGTGGTTCTAATGTGCTTTTTGGTTTAAAGAAGAAAAAAAGGGATTGAGTGCCTGTTGTGTTATGTTGGTCGTGTTTCAGTTTTTCTGTGCCTTCACTCCGTTTCACTCTGACACCGCCAAGCCAAACACATTTTTATTTTTGTTGCGTGTCTCCCGCTCAGAATGCCCCAGATGCTGTGCTCGCTGTTATTGTAGATACATTTTAAACATACAAAAAAACGTAATAATTTCATATTAAAACGTCCATTCCATGTTGCACACGGAGAATGCTTAAAAGGCTTTCTATAAAGCACGTACCAACATAATTACTAATTACTGACATTACCGTTGGTGTGATAGTAAAACAAGGGGAGTGCATTAACTGCCACATCTAATATGCCTACTTACTATGCTACAATCTTAACTACAACTGACATACAAAAAAATAAGGCTGTGCCAAAATGCTCTAGTCTTCTTTTATAACATAGTGGACACGAGAGATGCAAACTGAATTCTCCAACTGTCACTGCATTGCATGTATACTCTTCAGTGAAATCAGTCTAATTATGTTACTCCAGCAATAAAATTGATTAGCAAAATCCTAGTAGTAGCGTAGTAGTAGTGGTGGTGGAAGTAAATAAGCCAACTGTTTGTACATTACATTTAGCCAAAGGTTAAATTACTAACGCTAACTTTTTTTTGTAGAGGCCAAAATGACAAAAAAAAATTCAATTTGGCTTAGTTACGAACGAGCAAACACGTTAAAGCTGATGATGTCAGAGAGGAGCAATTGGTTTTTTTCACGATGAATGATGATGAGAATGTATGAAACGTAGAAGAAGAGTATAAAATTACAAGCATACAAAAAAGGGGAAAAGGGATAGATGTTTGTCAAACATGAGCAATAATGGTATTAATGGCAAGCAACTACGCATACACAAGTGACACGAAAACCGATGAGTACCTATTACCTACCTTTCCATTTTTTCATATGATAAAAGCTAGTTGGATGGAATAACAACAACAAAAAACTGTACGTGGATAAACGTTGTTGTCGATGTATAGCCCTTTTCTATTTTAATACAGTAAATATATAACCATAATGACTGGGCTCCATTACACACACATCACAAACACACTCTGCACTTCTGCAGTCGGTGAGCAAAATTTAGCTTTCGTATTATATTACCCCTAATAAGGAATCCATGTGTACATAATTATTATGGAAATGAGATGGGCTTTTCATATTCAAATTCATATATTTTTGATAAATGTGTATAGCACATTATATTTATTATTACAACAGCCAGAGAGAGAGAGGTATCCACCATCACGCGGTGCACTTCACCTCTCGCACTAATGTGCAAACCTACAGGCATATGGCGAGGCAAAGCGTACCCTCATACTCTCATATAAATATTACGCGTTTAAGCTTACATTCAAAATGAAGTTTCATGAAGCCTTTCAAGTGCGTTTCTGCCACTTTTCCTTTGTTAGTGCGTTGTTGTATTTTACCAGTTGTGTGGTGAATGTGGCGAGAGAGAAAAATAAGAAAAGGATAAAAACTAGCTTGACTGGTGGATAGCTGGTATAATATATGTAAAAAGGCTTTTGAGGAAAGCAAGTGGTATGTAGGTAGGTATATATTAAATGCATGCATATAATGTTCAAGTGCGTAAATATGTATGTATGTATATTACGATGATGATCCCAGGGCGACTTTTCGGGTAAAAGCTGTAATTTCGGGTGAATACCAATTGCACAGCGCGCGATCAGTTTTATGGCATGGCAGGCATCATCATCATCGACAACAGAATCTGAAACGAAGCGCGCTAGTATTAGCATTTTGTTTGGCAAGCAAGGGTATTGAGTGTATACATAATAATAAAATTCAGAGAAGCACAGGAGAAAAAGTAAAGTAACGCATAGTAGTAGACGACGTTTCGGAAGTTTGGGATTTTATTGTCGTACTTTTCCCCGTATTTACATAGAACTTTCTACAAAAAAAAGTTATGTAATCGGTCCGATGGGTTTGCTTCTCCTTCTTCCTACACAACAGGGGCATACACACACCCAACTTTTTTTTTGCTTCTTTGTGTCTGCTTTAAAAGAAAAAAAAGATGAAACGGGAAAAAAAGGAAATCGATACTTTTGCATATCGTCATCCATAATGACGATAATAATAAAGGGGGAAATGCATAATAAAATCATAAAAAAGAAACAAAAGCGAAAAGGATGAAGTTATTGAATATGTGTAATATATGGATACATAGCTGCTGCTGAAGAATAGTAGTAGTAGGAAGGTTGATTGTTTGCATTCAACTTTTCATCAAATATTTGTATCTTATTTCTTATTTTATCTTTTCTATGTATATTATGATGGCAATAATAGCTGCACACACAAAACAGAAAAAAAAATATTTGATTCAGGCAAAACATCAAAAGCAATACAACTGAATATTATGCGTAAAAAGTTTGAGGAAAAGGGCTCATAAAATTTATGGCTCTTTTCCCTCATTTCCTGTATTGTAAGTGTTAATAAAAGCGTAAAATAATTAAATATAATAATTCTGGAATAAACGGCATAATATCAACGGAAGATACTGACTGTTTGCATTGTTTTTGTAAGATAATATGCCAATCAGATTGCTTGTAACTTTTAATATAAGTATGTGTAAACAAAATCGGATTTTCAAATATCTTTGCCCCAAGACTCAATTATACATAAGTGCATGGAATAATATACAATATATTCATGTTATATTAAATTTCATTCAATCGGTTTCAAAAAAGCGTTGATCATCCTGATTTACGTGCTCTCTGATTCCCTGTCTGAACTCACCCTAATGAACTTTAAATCTGGTATGCTAAATAAATA
>JAITYZ010003646.1:0-14946 GCA_027744595.1 Paronellides praefectus
TTTTTTATACTTGCACACATGCCACTTTGAAAACTTTGGTTCTCTTAATATTTTAAGATATCAAAATCCCATTGTACACCAACGACTTGTTTCTCTTGTTTGCACCAAAAAGTGATAATCATTCTTCAAACTACTTATATTGTGGATAAAACATGCTTTGCAATAAAATATACATGTACGCTAATGTTAAAATAATCAAAAAGGGGTGAAAAGAAAGTATTGCTCCCTTGTTCATAATGACACGATGCAAAAAATGGGAAGTGTTGACTAGTTGACTTGGTGTACAAATAGAGTAGTACACACAGAGCGTATTTTTTTAAGGAGCCGAACCTCACGTACATATTTCTGCATTTTTGATGCTGATACATTTGTTTTTTTCTGTGGCTCTCTCACTTGACTTATATTTGTGGTATATTCCTTACCACTTGTAAAAAAATATTACATTTAAAAACAAGTAAACATGTTTGCATTCGTGTTGCACAGTGTGTTGGAAAGCAAAAATCGTGATTTATTCGTCTGTTCAATATGTTATTATGGAGTATGGAAAGCATGTATTGTTTTAAAAGAAACATAGATACAAAAGATAAAATAAAATAAGTCAGCAGATGCCTACTACTATAATAGTAGCACGTAATATTATTATTGTTATTATTTGCAATAATGCCACGATTATTGCCCACTCGAGTCGACCATGATCCGTGCCGTGATGTGATGTCGATGTGTGATGGAAGTCATGATCTTGTGTGTTTTCATGATGAAAAAAAGCCAAAAGCGTTACTGTTTTAGCAGAGCAAACCTTACATATTGAGAAGGAAAGGGGTAAGTCAAAGAAGAAGAATAAGAAGAAATGTAAAATACTAGTGACTTTTTCATCAGCATCATCATCATTATTGTTATATTATTCTGATGCGATGATGACTCTGACTCTACTACTCTTGCTGCTGCTGCTGTGGTTATTGTTGTAGTTATACTGCTGCTGTTTAAGAGGAATAATAATGATAGAGTTGACCTAGAAATTGAAGCTGCTGCTGTTTCTGTATAGGAGGCTGTACTTAAATATATGTATGTATATTGCTTTGTATGAAATTATGAGTGTGCATGTTATGTACCATGTACCATGCATCCAATACCATTGGTGCTCACTCATTTCATACACTTTATCTTATAGCAATAATAATAATAATATGTTGATGTCGAATACTTAAAAACAAATTTGTACCTTTGAATAGACTCACACTACTGATAACTATTTACTACTATAACGGAAGTTACCACCCAACCCTTTCTTTCAACGTATTAACCGGCTATTGGCAGATATTTTTTTAAAAGAGCTTTGTGAATTGATTAGTTCCCTTTTCGAATATCGGAATTCCTTTAAGCGTAAACAATGTTCAAATAAGAATAACAAGAGTGTGCTATGCAGTAGTTTGCGTGTGCAATGTGGTGTATCCTGTATATATTATTCAGTTGACACTAATAATAATAAGCAGTAAAAAATTATTTTGGGCGATTGTTGTTAAATGAATATGGGCTATATAGGCATTGTTGTTTTAGCCATTAGCGTGCATTCGTAAAAGTAGAAGCGGGGCTGAGATTTCTGTAATGAATGATGATTAGTGGGATAGACGCGGATAGGCTAGTAAAACATGCGTCATTCATCACTCATCAGCACTCACAATCAGCGCACTAATAACAGCAAAAGTAAACAAGTAAGTTTTTTTTAAAAAGAAAATGGGTGGTATATAGAACTTATAGTCATACTACTAAAGTAGTTTTTTATAATGTTATGCAGCTTTCATATCCGGTAGTATAATAATAACAATGTATGTACCTATTTACTTATGTATGTACACACAAAGTGTGCGTTTGAAAATAATAGAAATGTACACATTCAACAGTTAAAAATTACTCAAAAAACGTAAGAAAGAGTTTTCACGACTCATTGAGTTTCACCTTTGACTCATGTAGTCATAAAAAAGAGAAGAAGAAAAAAATACCTACGCAGCTTTTAACTGTCTACCAGTCTACCTGTATTTTGTATGAAGCTTATTAGCCGAGTTCTTTTGTGTAGATTGCGTTTAGATGTATTATTTGCACGTGCAAGTGTAAATTATTTAATTCACACAAGGTAATAAAGAAACACTGCTATAAGTTAAATATATGCTTTAAATTTCTTCTTTTGTCACTGATGATGATTTACTTTGCAAGAAGGAGTTATAAAGTTATTTTTGGGGTAAAAAAATTACTTAATACATCATATTATTAATGAACAAACATGTTACAAAGTTTTGTACTTTTGAATGTGAATGCACAGGGGGTGAACCAAATGACCATAATGTATTAATTCTGATCGCATCTGAAATATTTTTTTAGAAAGGGTTATTATTCTTCTTCACGATTTTTTTTCCGCAAACTGGATGATACTTTTTTTTGCACACGTAAAACATTATGCTATCAACTAAAAGTATGTAGCTTGTCATGTACATATTTTGCAAAAATAGTGATAAATTATTTTTATTTCAAAAAATTACAATCAAACACACACGTTTTATCATTTTTTTTGATAATATATGGCTTACACACAAAAAAATATATGCGTACCCTTCTGCTGTTCTACTGTGTTCATTGACATTTCTATAATCGGATCGGATATAGTATAATTATATATGAAAATACATGTGTACGCGATAAGTATGAATGTAAATTCACATATCTGCGATATAGATAATTTGTGTAGCAGCGAGTGAATCTTTTTTTATCCACTCTTTGATTTTTTATTATGTTTTATGTTGTTGTTCGTCCACCAAGACATCTTATGAAAGACAAGATGCTTTTTTTGTTCCGAGATCATCTCTCTCTATACACATATTAGTAATGGTATTTGGTCGCTCTCTACTACTTTTTTTGTACTGCACTGCATATTGGATTGGAGATGAGCCATATAATGAGTGTCCCACTTTTCCCAAAACAGCAAACTTCTTTTTTTTAAGCAGAAGAGATCAGAGATTCTTTACGTTTTTTTTTCTTCAGTAAGTCAGTTGAGAGTGCTATATGTCCTCCTCTTCAGCTTGTTGAACATATCATCTGCTTTCTCATTGTGTTGTTTTTTTCCACTCCTCCTTCTACGCAAATACTAAAAATACTACGTAACAATGAACAGAACGTGCACATGTACATTTGATGATGAGATGATTCATTGTTTGTCCTCACTCTGGTTTATAAATAGTGAACGCAAGCAATATAAGACCAATTGCAATCTTTTTTATACAAATAATCTTCTTCCTTATTTATTTTGGGTTTTTTCTTTAAAAATATAATGTTTATATATACTTATTATTCTTAGGTACTTTTTAAAACGCGTTATACGTTTTTTTTGCAATTTTGCAACATGACATCGTAAATGTGCTAGAGCAAAACTAATATCATCAAACCACATGCCTATTTTTATAAACATGGTTGCATTTCCCACATTTGCTATTGGATCATTATATTGACGAATAATTAGATGTGCATAGAAAAAAAATAAAGTGAAGTAGAGTTAGAGATGTGATTATAAATAGATACCTATAGAGATGCAATAAATATTTTGTGATGGATGATGTCTTGTTCTAAAGAAATAAAAATTCAGTAAGTATGTCTTGTAAACATATATATTATTATGATAAAATGATAACCATGTTCAAGCAATTTAAATATAGAATAAATTGTACATGACCACATGCTATGAAATAGTAAAAAAATATAAAGAAATTTTATTAGAGAGCGAATGATAATGGCTATAAAACAATATTTGCAGAAGAGAGGAGACATGATCATAAAAAAATAAATTAAAAAACAGAATGTATACCATTCTTTATGCGCATTAATTTCAAATTCAATCAATCGAAGGGAAGAAGATGCAATATATAAAAAAATATGACAAATGCAAAATGCTAGGTCAAATCCTAAATATTATATTTCCTATTATTATGTCGTGTAAAGTGCACGTACATATAATGTGCAAAGTTATTTATCTATTTCGTTTGAAGACAAAGTGCATTTTTAATACCTTCTCAACCATTGTCGTTTACTGATAATAACTGATTAGCAATTCAACATGTTCCTCTTCATCTGTTCCGCTTATTACGCACCTGCGCACTTGTAAGTTATTATTGGTTACTCATCTTTCCTTTTAGAAATTATAATGACAGTTGAAATTTGAACAAAGGAAAAAAAACAGGATGATGATATAGCACTTGGCATTGGTTCATAAATTATATTGGTATACTAATTCCTGTGTGTGTATGTATATTATATTAATGGCGAGTCTCTCACTGTGTCACTCAAACAACGTTACATTCTTGACCGTTACATTTCCAAAAAGTATTTATAGGAGTTGTATTTACGTATATGTATTTATTCTTCTAGTTAGAGCCATGACGTTTAAAAAAATGTGTAGAGGTTGTTGACTGTGGTTGACTTGACCCAGAAATTTGGATCGGGTGCTAAACGATGAAGATACTCTTTTTTATTATGCTTATTGTAATCATTGTAACCTGCATAATATATTGTATATATCCTATTAACAATTTAGAATAATATTAGGGAACAAATGAGGAAGAGGATGAGACAAAGCCTCATATATTTAATTTGTTTGAAGATTCATTCATTTCTAATAAGTTATAATAACATTTGTGGCTAAATACTTTTCCTGTTGTGTCAAGTCGTTTTTTTAAGTTGAGTGAAGATGATGACCAAGAAAATGAAACTGTCAAGACTGTGCTACTGAATTGCTGAGAAAATAAGCTTGATGAATTTAACTAACCATTCATCAAGCTTTTACTTTTCAAAAGTTCTTGTGTTTTATGAGCTTATTGATAAAAAACAAGGGGTAAAAAAACTTATTTACATATATTGTTTTGTAGATATCATCAAAATAATATATACATATATACACAGAGGCAAAACGCTTTCCATTAATTCGGGAGACTTGAAAACTTTTTTAATTCAATTTTTATAGAAACGTGCAGAGGTATATTACATTAAATTACGCTGCCTCGGGAGAAACTGTGAGGAAAATTCAATTAATAAAATACATATGATTAATGCCCATAATTACATATACCTACGCTATAATTCAATTAAGCTATTAAATTACGTTTTGACGGTTTTTCCGCTTTAGAAATCAATGCATTTCTCTGCTGCACCGTCCTTTTCATTTTATATGACAAAGTTTATCAGACACAAAACACATTTTATTTCATCTTTAGAGATTTAATTAGTTATATCCTCCACTCTACTAATTGTGAGAAATCCCATAATGGAAAAACAGTAGGTACTTAACTGCTGACTTTAAAGAGAGAAAAAATAGTTTTTTATAAACAATAGAAACAGTTAGTTTTATAGCTGGTTATGTAAGAGCATCATTGATGTATTATTTGTGATGGTAGTAGCGTAAATATAATTAAAATGGTTGTAGTGGTTTCATGAGAAAGTTATTATGCGAAAGTGCTAAATCGTCCCAGAGACCAATGTTGGGAGTTGGGATACACAATAGTCATACATAATCAAATAGGTACATATTTAGTGTTGTTTACTTTTTGCACTATTAAACATTTTGTGTTGGTGTTCCCACGATATTTGGATTCGGTCCTTTGTCTTCTTAGAAATCGTCTAGTTTGGTTCCTGATGGCCTGCAGATATACCTACGTATTGTTACGTAACGTCCCATGCTTTTACCTATAAATAGCCACAATGCCACAAACAACTTGGGAGAGTGCAAAAAATATTGGTTGATTGGATGGTTGGCAAATTAACAAAGTCGATTTTATCTTAGTTATTCTGGATTAATGGGCAACAGATAAATTATTATTCATAGTGACCGCGACCACACATATTATGCATATATGCTTGCCTGTTATTTTTGTTACAAATATTTTGGGCACTCAAGGAATTTGGCTTGTCATTCTACTCTGGTATGTCATTTTCACATGTATAGCATCATCTCTAAAGAATGCAATGACATTTGCAAAAAAAATCCTGAGAGTATATATTTTTACTGTTTGATGTTTTTCTTATTTTGCCAAGAAGGACTGGCCGAATGAAACGTTTTATTTTTGCATCACACAGTTGACGCCTTTACCATAAACGTTGGAGGTGCAACTATTATCATATCATGGCGTTCTAGCACTGTACTAGCACCAGGGAAAACATTGTAGCACTGCCGACGTGCCGATGCGTCGTCGTATGGTGTAAATTAGCTTTTGCAAATGAGCAATTGTTCACAGTTCCGAAAGCATAAAAAATGAATTTAAATTTAGCATTGTGCATATTATTTATACCTCTCCCTATATATAAATCTGTATGTGAACAATCCCAGCGCACTGCGCGTAAATTCTCAATGACCAATCCCGTATTATTATTGGACACGGTTTAAAAAAACAACAAGAGATGAGCTATTTCAAATGGAATTCGAATTTGATAGTGATATGGTGATACAAACAAACAAACAACTTAGCTAAGCGCATAATATAAAAAAAGTTTGTAATATAAAGACATTTTCTCAACACTTTTTTTTGTGGATATACCGTTGCACCGCTGTAATAGACAACTTGGTCACACACGTCGCGTCATAGTAAAAAAACATAATGCATAAGGATTTTTTCGGTGAATTAAAATTTTTACTATTAACACCTTTGACGATATACCTACTATTTCAAAAGAGGCTTCTTTGTATAGAATACTCGTGGGTATACACACAGAATTAAAATTAAAAGATGTAAAGTTATGTTGGATGTGATGTGGTGATGATAATCATTATCACCACTCACCACTATCACCACTGTATATTATATAGTCATCATCAGCCTATTTTGATTCGCTATATCAGTCTTCTCGGCACAAAACAAAATGTTTTCTTGGAGTGAATAACAAACAGTGAGCAAGCAAACGTTTTGGTCAGTCCAAATTGTTGGTCATTCACATTTCACATCAAATCTCCACAATGATCAACAATGAAAACTTTATTAAACTGAAGCAGATACAGCAGAGTCGAAGTAGAGATGGGAGACAAGAGGAAAATAAGTTTTTTTTAAGAAGAGAGATGTGATATGAATGCTTGTCTTTGTGTGTGCGTGTGGCTATGCGATAGGTATATCACATATGATGCACGTAAAAATGTAAAGTTGGAGTAGGCGAAGAAAAGCCATTAGTGCGTCTGTCCTTCCTTTTTTGTAGATTTTGTTGGACTGATGTTGGGATATCTTTGGGGGACAACGGGATATGCAATGGTAGTAGTGTTTTACTATAAATGAATATTATACGTAGGTAGCTTATTTAGAATTGATCATAGATTATAAATGGAGTCCATCATTAGAAAAATATACTTGAGTGAGGAAGTATGTACGATACAGTCGACTAATGTAATGACCTATTCATGACAGGGGCCAACTTTAGGTCATTTTGATTTGATTTTGATACACCAACCATCTAGCCAGAGATTGACTACTGGTTATAGGTAATGTAGGAATGGGAAATATAAGAACAGTTCAGATTAATCCATCAACTCTCCTCTACAACAATACGAAACAATGCAATCAAACAAAAACAATCTGCTGAATTATAGAATGATTCTTCTTCGTCGGGTAAGAAAAATGTGATACATTTCGTAATACGTGATGTGAAGAATAAGGCTTAGGGTACATAAAAAACGATTTTTTTTCTTTCTTTTTCGTTTTGCAACCGTTAATATAAAAACCACGCGCGTTGAAAATGCTACTGAATAAAAAGTAGTAGGGACAAACAACAATAAAACATATCAAAGTATAAGGTGGATGGATTTACATTTACTCCTCTTTGTCTGCCGTTTTGTTTCGACTTATTTCTCCATTTATGGACACACATCAATGTTGACTGTTGCGAGATCTTCTCACAAGTAAAGTTTAATCTCAAACACGAGCGCCGAGAGATAAAGCTTTCTTCTATAAAGAGATTTTGTCTTGTTTCATTGTATACATGTATTTATTGTTTACATGAATTGCATACAGTCAACAGTAGCAGCATTTTGCATTGTATTGTTACTTCGAATTTGTTTTTAGTTTGAATTTGAAACACAGAAAAATTTTTTTTAAAAGAGTGTAATAAGCGAGGAAGTGATTGTGATTCACAGACTTGGCTACTGGTTCATCATTTTTTTACAGCTTTACATCTCTTCTTTTGGGAGGATAAACAATGAGCAGAAAAAAATGCAACTACACCGTTTTTTATATATATCGTTGCATTGTTGTGGTCTTATTGCAATAATGATTGCCCCATGGCTTGCATTTTGCCTTATTATTGCCTCATTCGGCGAGCCGATTCAAATTCTTTCTTTTTCTTTTTTTTGTAAGTAATAATAATCCTGCAAGTAACTTAACTGTATTAATTTTGTGCTATTCGTTATGACATGACATAATAACATATATTGATGTAAAGCTATAAGGAAATGAAATTGCCGCTTGTATATAATGTGGTGGGATTGCGTGGTAGTGGGGAATAGGGCGGTCCAAAAGAAAAATTGCCTTTTGATATTCGTGAATTTTGTATTATTTGTTATTGTCAAAGATTTCCACATACAAGTTTTGCGATATTTGTGCATGGCTTGTTCCATAAAAAAATATTTTAAACGTAGAAAGACCAGTAGCTACACAGGTTGTAACCTAAGCTTCTTGGAGCATGGAAGGGAAAACTGTAGCGTCATAGAACCAAGTGTGCCGGCATGGATAATTTTGAAAGTAAAAAGCTTCTGCTGGAATTTCATAAAATTTCTTATGAGTATTTTCATGAAAAAGTTGTTTAAAAAACAAGGTAGTTATTTTAAAATCGTGCCAAAATAGAAATATTGATCACGGATCAAGTTGATCATTGAAAACCAACCCAGTATAATGCACAAGGTCAGGTTTTTGCTTATAATTTCCGGTAAAAGCAAAATATCATTTATATAGATCTGCATATTATCTTATAGTAAACGAAGCCCATTGTCTCTGGTACAGAACGTGTAAACTAATCATTTTTGGATAATGAATAGGTAGACATGTAACGTAGATATATATTCATATAAAAAATGTACTTTTGACATTGAGCATGAAACATGATGTTCTGTACTTTTTGATTTTTTTCTTAGTCGTGATTTGAATTATTTTAAAATTTTAAAAGTTGTTGTTGATAAACAAACGTTAAACTTGGAATTTCATGTATGATGCGCCTTGATCACAAAAAAAATCTCGTTGAGTCGCATTTTCACAATTTTTTATCAGAAAAAAGTGAATTTGTTGTAAAAAGGAGGTCATCTATCTATCATTTATTAAGAGTAACAGTTTTCACGTAGCATTCAATTTTCATAATATACTACGCTCAGCAGCCAATATATTTTTTTCAGGATGAACATACATATAATATATGCAACCTTACTCGACACACTATACAAAAATTATAGACTAATACTACATTAATTTTTAATATTATAGTATCACATCACATTCTTAGTGCAGAATGCAGACAAACATGAGGAGTACAGTAATTTGAAAACGCGTCAATTGAGTTTTGATTTCACCATAGCTCATCATCATCATCATCGTTCGTCGTCGTCATATAAGTTAATATTTCTGGGCAAGCCACTTTTTGTTAGCGTTTTTAAGGTAGTTTGACTAGTTTGAAAAAAACATACATGCAGACAAAAACATACATCTAACAAGATTGACTGTAAAACAATTTTACCTCTGGTTAAACAGAATATAAAACCAAAAAAACATGAAATAATTGTAAAACTGGGGAAATCAATTTATCGAGTCAAAAGTTTACGTCTACGGTCAGTGGCTAGTAGTCAAGTTAGTCATATTTTAATTTTGTATATAGGTATTATTGGCTTTTAGCAAAACTTCTATAAAGAATAACAATGTGATTTTACTTTTTACTAAAATGAATTGAATAAAGGGTTAGCTTATAATTTTGCTTGCTTTATTGCCTGGCGCTTATTGAATTGATTTTGTAGGTATGAAAGGTATGGTAAAGTACATTGGCTTTTCCATTTTAATTAATTAATTAAAAGATCCCTACGCGGATGAATATGCAAAGGGAACAGTATGAGAACTTTTCTTTAGATGAGTTTGCAAGATAAACATTGTCTCTTAAATCTTTCATCATCAACAACAACGGGAAAATAAAGTTTCTGAACAAACACGGACGATCATTGCATGATATATGGTACATGACACGAGATGCATTTTAAATGGCAAGAGCGCATTGGCACTTTCATTCAATATTGACTTTATGGTTGAGCATGACCATTCATTAAATGCGCATAAAATCATGTACACTTATTGTTTTACGATAAAAGTTTAAATTGTGTAGATAGATAAACAAGTCAAGATAAATAAGCTGTTTAACATGCATTTCAGGTAGTAAAGTGAAAAGATTGAAAAGAATATAGTAAAATTTAAATAGAAAATAATATAAATACTGTGCAGCATCCATGCTGTACGGCCAATTGCATGCATCAAGTACCAAACAATCTGAAAACAAACGACAATTGCAAACGCTGCTGAATGAAAGTGGACAAACTTTTCACTTGTTTACAGTTCACGCATATATTTGCATGTCACATGGGTCAGCGTGACCCTCAGGGTGTGAACCTGCATAGTAGGTACACACATTGAGGATACACACAGATCCCGAAAGGGTTTCAATTAAAATCAAAGTGTATGTATATTCATATATATACCACAATATGTCATGTGGACAGAATTCAGAATTTTCATGCCTTGTGACAAGACTTGTCACAAAGCCGCCGATTTCTTTTTAATAATAATAGCCAGTAATTTAGCAAAGGGGCACATGGCACTTTTTCCTTTGCACAGTTTTTACTGCATGCTTCAATGGAAGGAAGTAAAAATTCTTTTTTACTTGCAATTAGTAATCTGGTCAGCTTCTGTTTTCTTCTGTACAAGCCTGTCTGTGTACATCTTATTTTTTTGTCAATTCAACTTTCATTCTTTGCTCATTGTGCAATAAAAATAAAAATGCCAGGCTTAGCAAGGGGTCCATTATAAACCTATTTTATATGTGTTATAAGAAGGATAAACCCTTTTTATTATAAGAAAAAGGTAAAAAAAGAATGCACATTTGTTTTTAAAAAATCGAATGGAGGAAGTATACCTATAGTCAAGTTTCAAGAGTCAGTTCCTGATCATTTGTACAAGATTGCACGTAGTAAAAAATTGATAATAAAATGTTGTGTTGTTACGTTTGTAGTTTGTACTGTGATTAGTTGTGATCATATAATATATTATATACTCGATGAGCACAGCATGAGGAAGATATATATTCCATGAATCCCGAAAACTTTCAATTTGGCAAATAAAATTTTCTCACAAACAAACTTTACAACATGTTTAAAACCAACTCACGAAGAAAAAGTAAGATACATATATTTTTATACGATGCAATAAACAGTAGTAGGCGTCGTTTCTTTTGAAGATTTAGTGTCAATTTTAACGGGCCTTGCGTCTTTGTGTACACACAGGTAAGATTTTGTGTTTTTTACGTGCGAGAATGTACATTTTTTTCGCGTTTGATGATGAATGAAGAATGTGTGCACATTTAATTTACAATCCCAATAATTTATGGTTTTATACCAGTGCTGTTTAATAATGAACAGGGAGACAAGCAATAAAAAACTCATTTCTGGTAATGTACGTAAGATACACATTCGAAAAAGGACACAGCTCAAGAAAAAAAAATAAAGTTTACTTTTGTAATAATTTAGTATTAATTTTTTGCCAATGCAATGAAATCCAATCCAGCTAGCTATAGAATATTATTTCAAAATTAAGGGGCAAACAAAGTAGAGAAAGAGCGTTAAAAGATGAAATGATGAATCTGTATTGTATACAGATTATACGCGTATTATTATAAAACACCTTTATAAAACAAACTATGTGTATTATACCCACACCTGGTGCAATCACAAGTATATAATCCCAATGAATAAAAAAAAAGTCGTGATTATCAATTTCTAAATGTCCATTCATTTCATTCACCAGCAGGCATTCACACAATCATTTTTTTTGTTCAAATTTCAAATCTTGTTTTTAAGCTAGTCTACATAGAATAAATACTACCTGCAAGCGATATATTTTTTTAAATGAAAAATATATTATTTGTAGAGTCAAGTCAACTTTTGATGATGTTACACACACCGCAAAATATTTAAAAGTAAAAAAGGCATGAATGAAAATGAAAGAAACTTGTGTACTAGGCTATTTACTATATCGCTTTGAATCAGTCAGTATTGCACACGTCACCAAAATTAATTTGTGACTTGTGTGATGATGATGATGATGATGATTGTTCCATAGCTAAAATAATAGGATAAATATTGTACTATAGTTTTTTATAAGACATTTTTTTATCATCGAACTCAATGAAAATCTATATATTTTTTTAGAGTTGCGTGTTGGTTGTATAGCACGGAAAGAAAGTGACCACCGCACCATTCGAATTCAAAAATATTTCGTCATACATACTCTATAGACAGGCAGGCAGACTGATATATATGAAGACGCAAACAGACAGACTTTCTATAATATCCTTTTTTGTGGTTTTTTACCACACACGACATATAACAGCACTACTTTAGTGAAAAATTTAGTTTTAGGAGGAAATAGTCACAAAATGTGTACTGATTGAATTACATAAATAGGTAATAATTTTTTTTGAAAAAATATGTATACTTTAAAACTATTGAATATTTGAAATACTACTTGCAAAGTAAAATTCAATATGATTATCAAACAGCTAAATTTTATGAAGATGTTGGTCATTTATGGTGATGACTGTGCATAGTTTTTTTAAAGACAAAAATGTACTGACTTGTTAAATTCTTTTGCGAATTTCCTGCAAAAAAATATGAAAAGTTAACAATTCTGTTTGGATGTTAAAAATGATGTGAATTTATTTGAAAATGACTAGAAGATTTCTCCTGTCTTTGAAGAAATGTATCAAATTAAATGTAGCCACATGTGAGCTATGCATAATATGCGGTGATACAGTGAGATTTCAAAATATGAACATAGTGTATAGCTAAAAAATATTAATTAGGTATGCACATATTTTCTATGTACGCTTGTGCCAAATTTTTTTCTCATTGCATTTACCTATAAGGTATGAAATAACTGACTGTGTGATAAGATAAGATGATAAAGGGTGACTTTTAACGTTCGGTGGGTTATTCTTGTGGTGAATTTTTCTAGATTTTCACTGAAAGTTATCTGAAAAGCCATTAGCATTGGTTTATAGTTTTGCAGACTGAGTGGTGATGATGTGCGTAAATTATTTAATAGGGAATGCCTAAATGGTTGAATTCAATGAATCGAATGTGTATGTACTTTCCATTATTATTATTAACAAGGTAATACATGAAAATGTGTTTTTTAACTCTAAAACCAAGAATATAGGTACCTGTATTGAAGAAAAAAAATCATTGAAATGTAACTAGTGAATGGTGTGAGTAGCTCAATTGCAAAATTTAAAAGGACATACGCAAACAAGTAGAGAGAGAGGCTTCTCTCTCCTGCGATAAGGGTGGCTAGTCAAGTATGGATCATTTGTAAAATGGGTCTAATTGAGTAATTTGCTGTGAAGATTGAATAATACGTACACACACACAAATTTATCATAAAACTACCAAATTTTGTCAAATTAGTAGTGTGTGTGTGTAAAATTGATGTTATATTTCTTTTGTGTACAAAACTGACCAAGAAGAAAGAGAGCCTTAACACGCTTAACTGAACTTTTCACGTTCTCCAAAACAATCATTTGTATTTTGATGATGAAATGATGCTCACTGTTCACCTCTATTATTATTGTCTTTGTTACTTTGTTTTTTGTATGCGTGTTACATACTACCATTACATGAAATAGAGAGAAAATGGTTGATTACTATAATAAACTATAAATAAAGGGACGAAGATAATCTGTCATCCGAGTCCAATCGTCACACAAGCACAATCACAAACACGCAAAAAAATATATCCCTGCATTCAATAGGCATCATACAAACAACAGGTAAAATGGTAATTTGAAGGAATCACGGTTTTCGTACCGATGATGCTCAGACGACGATGGCACCATTATCTATCTACCTCTTTGTTATGCATAATGTCAATGTGCGTAAATGTGTTTAGTAAGCAAGGGGTTTATTTTTTGGGGGTATAAATGATGAAATAAATTACTTATAGCATAGCTTACTATTCATAATGATGTTTACGTTCATAAAAAATAGGTTTACTGAAAAAAACTGGCAAGCTTTAACTTTTGGGGGAATAATTTATTTATTTCCAATTTGAGTCACGCTGCGACATCAATGAGTGTGATGTGGAGGTACGTCTATGTTGTCACGGATCAACAAAATAATCATCATATCATGTCAAATATGTATACACGTGTGTCTTTTAATAATTGACAATATAAGGTCAGTGAAATGTATCATGCAATGTATACAAATGATATTGGATTGAGAATAAAATGCTTGGTTTCCCTGTAAATATTTTACAACTCTTTGGGAACTTTAACGAGTGACTTTTGTCCACAGTGCGCACCGCCACTTCATTACCCAAACCGAAATTACGTGCTAAACAGCAATGGAAAATCTTTGTGTAACAAGAGAGTAAAGTAAAACTATAAAAAATGTTCAAGGTAGTGTACTGTAACATACTGGGAGCATCCAGTGCGTTTAGATTGTACAAATACAAGCACAATTACAATCTAGTACATTGCATTGCTCATATTATGTTCTTTCTATTTTGCTCAAATGAATTTAGAAAAACTCATACTAATCACAATAATATAATAAGTTTGTAAGTTGGTCTACTCTACTTTTATATATTCATCTTCTATTATCAATACTACTATTAACGATTGTAACATTTTTTT
>JAITYZ010003647.1:0-12841 GCA_027744595.1 Paronellides praefectus
TGAATTATGTTTTATATTTGAAAAATGTGTGCAAGCATTCTGTTTTCAATAGATAGATAGATACACAAGCATACGTATACCTATGTATATGTATATGCGATACGTGTCGGCGATTTCTTGTGAGGTGATGATGGTGGGATACGCACACAATACAGTGCAATAAAACTTTTTATGGCATCTCCATTATTTCTTGGAGAGAGAGATAGGGAAAAAAGAGGTGCTAGAAGAAAAAAGGATCTTTAGTATATATTTTTATTCTTAAAAAATTAATGTTTGATACTTTGTAGTAAAGTCAAATTCCATTTTTTCTCTCATGTTTACTTTTCTCATTTCGTTGTTGCTTTATGACTTGATATATGAATGCATTTTGGTAATATTTTTCATCAAAAGGAGAGACTGCATCCATGGAGTAAGGGGTTTCAAGGTATGATGATTAGGATGAGTACTTTTTCCGGCAACAAAATTTGTTATTATAGTGTACATACAGCATATTAGTAATGTGCATAATATATTTAATGCATGAAAATCTGAGTACGTATGAAAAGCAAAAATGATATATTCACAAAAATTTATCTTTGTCCCTGTTTCATATTTTATAGTAGTAAAGTAATCTATGTAGTACAGCAGGAAGTTGTACGAAATTTCCTTGTTGAGTCAGTGCTTCCACCTGTTAAATTCCTTTTAAAAGCGTCTTCAAGAAATCTTGCGATGGTTTCTCATATTCTCACTGCACTGTTTCTTATGAGTTTTATTCTCTGTATATATATATGAATTATTTGGGTAACGTTATAAGGGTTTAATCATAAATTTAATTTAATGCCGTATTAATTTAGATTTTGTTTGCATAAAATTGGTTAAGATCTAACATATACAAGCATATTCGTTTAAAAGATAATAAATATTTGAAGTAAAGTTAAGCAGACAAGGAGTAACACAGTTTTTAGTAGATTAAAAGAATTGTTGTTGTTTATTTACAAGATCGTTGTAAATGAAGTCTCTGGACAACAATTCTTCAGTGTATGCGTTAATACAATAAGTATGTTTACTACACTTACACAAATTCTTAATTAATAAATAAATTAAATATTATTATACAATATAAACAAATAAGGTACCAGGTAGCACACGACACAAAAATTCGGTTTGGAGAAAGGTTTTGAAATATGTAAACCAATTTACAAAGGCAATAGTAAAAGAACTAGTTAGAAAGAAAAAAATTAAATTGAAGAAGCCATTTTCTTGAAACCATATTATATGACCCCAGGTGGCTTGTCCAGAAACGTTGATGAAAAACATGGCTGTTGAGGTGACTTTAAAATTGTATTTTTAACCGAGGATCCAATCCATTTCCCTCATTTTCAGGTTTTAAACCAAGCACATTGTGTGGAAAATGAATGGTCAACCTTCTGAGTTTAGGGAAGCTCCCGGGTATATTTCCATTCTGCGAAGGAAACATAAATACCAACCCACATATTATAACAAATATTTGTAATGTTATCGGCTTAAAAGCATCTATATATACTTTTTTTAGAGTTTAAACGGTGTATACGAATTGTAATTTTGCAAAACAATGATAGATAATTAATTTAACATATTAAAGATTTGAGGAAAGGTCTAAACGTAGCACTCTAATGCCAGTATTTTTTTATTTGCCTCAAAAATTCTATTTACATTCATAGATAGGTAAATGGGTGGGTGTCGGGTGTTGTAATGAAGTTGTTTAAATACAGATAGTAAAAAATGTTAAAACAGCCTTACACAAATAGCGTCCTAAATGTCCATGTCTCATGAAATGTTCAAATTTTGGCAATATTGAAAGATCTTACTCTCTACTTCCTTTTATGAAAAATATTTGTAAAAGTTACTTACTTGGCCTCCCTTTGACCATTTCCTTTGCAACGTATCCATATATATAACTCCTCCAATTGAACTTTGCATTCCATCGATAAAAAACTATGTTTTTTAAAACTATGTTCACAAGTAAAACTTATGATAATATTGTGAGACCCACAACCCCAAATAAACTTCTGGAACTCATTTTCTTACTCCTTTACCTGTCGGTTGCCTCTTTGCTAATGTTTGTAATCTTAAACTTTGATAATGTTTTTGATACTTTTGACATGATTTTCAAAAATGAACTCGCAGCTTATTTCTCTTTTGCATGTTTCTTTTATCCAAATACAAATAAAAGGCTTGGTTTTTTGGCGTGTGCTACTACTATGTATTCTTTTTATTATTCTAAGTTAACAATACATACAAAATATATATTATGTTTACAACAGCAAAATAAAGGAGTAACAATATGATTATCTTATATGTTCATAGGTATACACGTAACAGCTATCAAAACTAGGTTATGTCTTACACGTGCAGATAAAAGATGTTAAACCCTATTTAAAAAAAAAAAAGAATCATTACAAGAACGTGTATGACCGAATTATTTATATTACCACGGGAGGAGGATGTACGCGTCCTGCATCATTATTTACAGTATTGAAGTATCAGTGTACGTGACCCTATTCACATAGGTAGGTGTAGTAAGGTATACCGGCGGACTGCGCGGGGCTTCGATCCGATCTGGTTCTTATTTTTACAAACAAGCAAACAAACAACATCATTTTAGCAGAGTTTTATACACTCAATATTTATTATATATTTTTTATACATTGTTGCAGTTTGTACTACAAACTTTGTTGTGATTTGATTATTCTACTACTTTCTACCAAGAGCACACACACCGTTACGCCTTCCTGCTCACCTATTCAATCATAGCTACTTTTATACTACCTGCTCCATCATCATCCATTAGATCCAGAATCTTGCGCCGGCACTCATGCTTAAAATTCACATCAACAAAAAAACTGAGAAATGCAACAATGCAAAAAATGCATATAGGTATATGGCTATGTTATATATGCGCCTTCCACTTTTATATATATCAAAAGACTCGGCATCCGCAACATTATGCATGCATTGCATGCGCAGTAACACGAGCGGAAAATTACCACAACTTTTGTGGTCCAAAATAACAAAGATGAAAATGAGATTTGAGATGTTATATTGTTGTTAGAGGTGGTAAATAAATAATTTACCTAATTTACAGGTATTTGCCCAATATTTCACGATACAACAGTTTTCACTCTTACTGGTCTGTTTCTACAATTTTTTTATTATTATTTTGTTGTTGTTTTCTTTCTCCTTTTTTTGTGTTATTACAGCGTAAAAAAAATTTATAAGCTCGAATATTTTAACGATATTAACAACAAACGATAACAATACAGTGTTACATTTATAATAGGCTATGATACTACTGAAACTATTGTAATTATGTAATTTGTTATGTTCTGCTTCATGATTTTGTTTGCTACGAACGATATAAAACAATGTAAATAGTATATTTTTAATATTACCCCTATCCCGACTGCAAAATAAATGCAAAAAACATTCATTCATTATTATTATTAATTAATTAAGTAATACAGGTAGGTATATAAAAATGATTGTCATTTTGTGACGCTTAGAGTAAATAGGTACATTAGATTCATTATTAATTCATTAAAATAATTTGATTTCTTTAAAAATTCCAAGTTTTCTTGAAGATTTCCAGTGAAAATCATGAAATCGTCACTTTGTAAAGTTGATTGTATACTGTCGCTAATTTTAGTTTAATTAGTAGCTTAGTTTTTAATAAAATAAATGCACAAAAATTGAATACTGCTATTTAAAAATTTGAGTTATCAACTGATTTTTACCGGCTCATTCAACTGCTTCACTCTCTCCAACTCTTCCTCGCACCCTTGTTTATCCGACTTTTCTACATTTTCTATTTCTATAAATGTACAGCGTTATTATATTATTACATTCTATAATTCACAAATTAAAAAAATCACATTTCGGATTGAATTTTAAAAATAATATTCAAAATCGTTTCGTTAAATTGGAAGACAATATTATAATTTGTTGTATGATTGCATTGCGACATCTACAAAAGATATGTTACAACAAACAATATTTAAAGAACAACTCGGAAATTGTGAAGAAAAGTTTTTTTTATGTCTTTGCTAATTTTTCTTTGATTGTGAGGCATAAACATTTAAACATTTATGCTAGACATGTCATTTGACCTTGTGACAACATTAAAATTTCACGTTTTTCCTTTGGAAATCTCAGTTCCCGACCAAGACTTCTTGCTTCCTCAAGCTCGCCTTCTGCTTGTACCAGCTCACGATCTAAAATGTAATAAAAACATGACAAAATACTAATTGCGTTATTTGAACAAATACGTAAATGAATTATCTAACTTACGGATTGTTCCTGGTTGAACTCCAGCAGATACATCGTCTGCGGTCCCTCCACTGCTGCTATTTCCTCCATTACTTGAAGCGTCCCTTACTGCTTGGTTAATAAAGTCATCAGTAATTTTCCGGCTGGGATGCTCATTGAATAGACTGTTCATCAAGGCAATTTTTGCTGCTGACCTTCTAGCCTCTGCTTTTGTGGGACATTTCTTTAATAAATACATGTAAATGGCACATTTAACTAAACCCGTCGTCCTCTCGTAAAAATGCGTATTGAAATGCATTTATTATTTATTTTTATTTCTCATTAAATAACATTACCTGAAAACTCCCGAAGCAGCTTCCACCAGGTAATGTCACATAGCAAATATATGGCGGTGATTGGGCAGGCACAGATTCATAAATCACACAAGCATTTCTACCTCCTTCCACAGAAGAGCCGCCAGGTGAATTTGGTGCGCTGCTTGTGTTCCCATCACTTCCTGCGTACTTTAGTGTCCAAAACTCTTGTAGCGCTTCCACAACATTCACTGCACACCAAATCAATCATCATAATATAATAAAATCATTGTGCTAATCTTAAATTAACTTTTTATAACAATAAATCATAAAACTAAATAATCTATTACTTCTACTATAGCCAATTATCTTAACTTACCCCGATTATTTCCCCCATGATGATGACCACCACTCCCATGACCATGACTGGAGTGAAGCTGATGATGATGATGATGTGAAGGAGAACCGTAATTACTCCCAGACGACCTGGAGCTTGCAAAGCTTCTTACAACTGCTTTGACAGCTTCACGAAGCTCCATATTATTCATGGTATTTGCAGATGCCATTTTTTTTAAACTTTACAACAAAAAAATCTTTAATAATTCCGGGTTCAACAATGACAAAAGGTCAAACACACGCTTCGCACTTGTAAACTTTTAAAACGGATAAAACCATACTAAACCCACAAACCAAACTCTTTTTGTGGTGACAGAAAAAAAAGTGAAAACTAAGCAAAGGTATATAAGAATTCGCAAGGATTTGTCGTCTTAACCATAAAAACCACAAATTGCAAATTCCCAGCTAACGATCCATCCTTATGCTCATTTGCATATTATATTGCACATCATGTTAATATTCACATAATAGTTTTCACATACACCGTCTGTCTGTCTAGTTGTTCCCTTTCTTGTTCACCTATTCTACTTGTTATTATAATAGCAAATGCTGCTACTTGTAAGCTGTCCATCATTATCATATTTTAATAATAACTGCACAGACACACACACACAAGAATAACAACAAGGAAAAACGACGAAGAAGAGAGCATCAAAAGGTTTTTCACAAGAGGACAAGGGGAGAGTGCAATTCTTCTTTTTCACTCGACTCCCTACATAATCCAGTTCATATTAATAATATAATCCTCGACCTGTACATGGATGGAAGTAAGTACACAGGTAATTGGTTTCACTCACCACCATCAATGCACACAGGTACCTGTTTAGAACACATTACACTTGATATCATGCATGATTCGTTTGTGATGATGTCCATCCTCTTTACTTGTTATATTATTATGACGATCACACGGGGATGATCATGATGATATGATGAGTATTGTTATTATTATTACTTACCTGTGTGCACAGGTAGTGCTGATGCTGCTGCTGCTGCTCATTCAACTGACTGCTGACTGATCATGCATTACCATTTACCATAATAAAATATTATATAGATAGAAAAACATGATATGGCTACAGTTCTCTGCATAATATAATATAGCATGGCTTTTTGTTGAATGAATCAAGAATGTGGAGATATGAACTTGTTGCTCTTTTTACTTATCCTTTGCCCCTTTCCTCTCTTCTTCTGTGCATTTTTACCTGTACATGTGCTGTTGCTGGCTACACGTACAAACATTTATACCTGTGCAATGCAACTCAACAATATCCATTTTGTCATTCTTTTAGTCTTAAAGGCTCTCTTTTCCACGGTTGGTGTAATAAAAATGGAAAGCAATAAGAAGAGAGTGAAGTGAACAAAAATATTGCAGGGCAACAACAGCATCAGCAGCAGGTGAGTTTGGTGCATGAGAGCTTCATCGGCTTCAGGGCATTTTTTACTTTTTACTACTGCTGCGGTGCTATTGAACACACACACACACAGGTCGCTGTTGTAGTAAAAAAAGCCTTCTTGCTAGTAGAGTGAGAGAAAAAGGTAAAGGTAATCATAATAATAATAATGCTCCATCAGACATCAATACGACAAATAGCATGCAACAATGCATTGCAGCAGTAGTAATATAGTCTAGGGTCTCTGGCGTGGCCTTATAGTGCAATAGGCAAAGGGGTAAATAAGAAGAAGGGAATTTTAAGATGAGATAATAGGTATGCATGGTGGGGTTTTGAGTTATTCCTTTACTCTATCATCATCATCATCATCATTAACATCCCATCCGAAAGTTTTTTTTGTTATATTTGAATCGTGAGAAAAAGTGCAAAAGAATGCAGCAGGCAGGTAGCTTTTTCAAACGTGTTTTGTACGCTCAACGTTGTTAATATACACACCTATGTATATATATTCCTACACAAGAAATTAACAACAATAGTAATTTTTTTGTGTTTGAGAGGATAAGCAAAAAGAAAAGATTTGAAACCCGACTAGAATATATGCCATGCCTAAAACCCTTTTCCATGCCTGCACGTATGTTTCATGTATTTACAATGCAATTGGAATTGTGAGGATGAAATGAAATGACGAGTAGAGTTTTTTTGCTTTTATTTTCTTCCTTTTGTCAAATCATGGCCATGGTATTCACAGTAGTAATGATATAATCTACACAAGTAGCATCGGAAGAAAAGTGCAGAAAAATAAGATGGAGTTGGTTGCATATATCATAATTTGACTATGGGTGAACCATCAAATTTCTCGGAAACAAATTTTTTCACATACATCATTTATGAAGAGTGAGTGCGAACTTAAACTCAATTTTGTCCAAAGCGCCTTTGCGAATATAGGGAACTATGTTAAGTCATGTAGCCTGTTTAGCCTAAAATACTGTTGCTATTTGCTTTCTGATGATATCTCAACATCTTTGTCATTCAACAAGAAACTGCATGTGCAACAAGGGGATATAACAACCTTAGAGAAATAATAAGAGAAACTGTTTGTGTTTTATTACGTTTTGATTAGGTTTAATTGTCTTTACTTTTGAAACTTTTGAAGTTGAAAAAAAACTAAAAGTTTTGCATGATTTTATGTGGTGAAATGTTTTTCATGCTTCATGATTGAATTGTCCAGAACCATTTCAGTTTGATTGATGTCGTTCCATTTTTAGCTTTCTCTTTGTTGCTTTATGTTAATAAAAAGGGTTATCAAATCATCGTAGAGTTCACAAGGGATCCAAAGCTTGTGAACGTATAATAAGTACTCCGTAACATAAGTCGGTCTTGTGGCGCAACGGATAACGCGTCTGACTACGGATCAGAAGATTCCAGGTTCGAATCCTGGCAAGATCGTTCAATTTTTGGAGAATTTTTTTGTGAATTTGTAAGATGTCAACTAGATAAATTGATTGATTGATTAAATTAAATGAGAATTAAAATGAAAAATCTGCAGAAAAAATGCACTTATGTTATAGATATATGTTCCTTGAAAGAAGTCAATTGAAAAAAGACACACTTTTGCCACAAAATTGGCATGATAAAATGCATTAGCCAAGTGGCAGCCTTGAGGCCAAAGGGTCTTTTTTCTTAAATTAACTTCTTACGAGGAACAGCACAATAATTATGTTTTAATACACTTACATAATTTAAATGATTCTACTTTTTATTCTAAAAAAATCATTTAAATTACTACTCCATTAAATCCCCCAAAAATATGCATTCTATTAAATCCCACCTACTCATTCGAAGACACGGCTAATTTTTAAAAATGCTCCTTATACTAACATGAGAAAATGAAGATGCATGGTAGCTAGCTAAAAAGTCATGGCCCGCACAACAGGTATACGTACCTTTTATGTACTAAAAAAATGACGATGAAAATAAAGAAAAAGTGCTGGTGGACTCGTGACAGTCGTGAAATCACCTTCTCTTAGTCAATTTTATGACTTTGTTTGTATCCGAGTGAGTTTAGCATCAGGACCAATGAATGCAAGCAAAGAAAAATGTAACAATGTAAGTAGTTAAGTAAGTAGATGAAAATGTTTTGCATCGACTCAGCTTAAAATCAATGGACATGTTTATGAGCAGAAAATACAATATAAATATTGCTGGAAACTAGAAAGCAGGATAGCTATAGCCGCAGACAGAAAGGAAAAGGTATTTATGTCACCATTTTTTATTGACTTGTTGTTGTACAACAAAATCTTTGGAAAATCATCTTCAATTGTGTGCCAAAGGTGTTCACCAATTATGTCCAGAAAAGTTTTATACAGTACATTGTTTAATCTTCCTCTTTAACGCATTCTTTCTCATATACAACACACATACATGTAGAAATCTATATTGATATACTATTATGTTATGTACATGCAAATCATTCATAACATAAGATTATACTCCTGAAAATGACAATGTCATTATTACATTACCTAACTCGGCACAAACAAAATTGCCATGATTCATTATATATAACCTTGAGAATTTGAGCTGATGAAAGATGAATTTGAAGTACTTGTTACGATAGACCAATGTAAAAAGCAGGAGACAAATTAATGGTAAAGTGAAGAGGATTAACAATCTGTAATGCACATGTTATCTATAATATGAACACACCAAAAATGATTAATGAAAGAGAAATAGTAAAAAAGCAAACATTACAATGAGTAGCAAAAAAGGGATAAAAAAATGGATTAATTGGTGGTATATGGTTTAGTTGGGCATTTGTGTATGCAATTAGTTTTCATGCATAATATTATGGAAATGGAAAAGGACTAATATTCTATGAATTAGTAAATTATTATCAGGTAAATTGGTAGATCATGGTCAATCACATGCAGGCAGATAAAAAAACTACATCCCGGCCACAAGTATAAATACCCATTTTTCATGTTCCATTTCCCAAATACACAGGCTCAACAAACCGGTAAAGCAAGGGAAAAAAATACACACTACACTCATACATTCCTAAGCATGTACTTTATGTCCAGTTTCAGCTGAGAAGGAAAGAAATCAAGAAGTGTGGAGCTTGTCACGAGGAGTTTAAAAGTAGGTAATAATGAATCTATAATAATAATTTTTTAGTCAATAGCACATTCATAAATTAGTAAAAGCGAAAAACCGGAAGACAACAGTTTTTCATTTGAAAGTACATTTAATTCAATAGAAAAAAGTTTTAATCCAAGCATAGGGACTTTCCAATCCAATCTTTAAAAACACTTGTATAGGGACAAATTAAACTTTTCCATTACATTTCATTCTGGTTTGCAGGACGCAGCTTTTTTCACTAACACCGCAACGCAACAATAATGAAATTCAACGACAAAGCTGTATGTATCTTCACATCCGGCATGCTTGCCGGTGCAGGAACCGCAATTTCCATAATGGCAGTTCCCAGCATTAAAGTCACCAGTGATCCTCTTCCATCCTGGAAAAGATTGTACAAAAATGGATCGAAATTTGCTGTATCAATGATTGTTGCAACTTCCGGGATGGCAATCAAATTGTTTCTAAAAACCGAAGACACTCGATATTTGCTCGTTTCTGGAACAACTTTCCTTATCATGCCATACACACTCCTTCTAATGAAACCTGTCAATGACGCACTTTTCGCTGTGAAGGATAGCAAATACCGGGAAAATGATGAGGAGGAGACCAACGTCAGGAAATTGATTACCAAATGGGATAAGCTGCAATATGGAAGAACGGCTTTGGGCATTTTGGGATTTGCCTTGAACGTGTGGATTGTTTGCAAAAAGTGTAAGCAGTAGAAAAACCTTCACTTTCAATTACAATATTTATTACCCTTCCCAGTTCCAATAAAAGTATTACAAAATATAAAGTCAAACTGTAATCCAATGTAGATATGTGAAATGCCTAGAAAATAAATGATATTGTTGGAGCTCGTTATAGTTTATATGCCATTGTCAAGCAAATTATTTTTCCAAATCTTTTATTCTACTTCAAAATAATGGTCAATAATGAGTCTGGTCAACTACTTCATATTTATTCAGAACATTTTATAATTAACAAAATCCAAGTCTCCTTGCCGTGGCCTGAGTTGTTTCTGATCCCGCATTGCCATTAGAATTGTTCTGAAGATATTGTGCACCATTTAGCAACAAGGCATAACCATCGGCATCCCCACCACCACGTTCATCCTCCCCACTCTCTAGTCTTTTCTTTTCTTCATAATTTCGGAACATTCTTGGATCCATTTGAGAGTCATATTCCCATTTCTATATACAGGACAAATAGAAAATTAAATGCATTACTATATTTAAAAGCTTTTTTTCTCATATTGGATATCATGGCACTTTTACCTTCATGGCCTGATGTAGTGGACGTGTGCTTCTTCCTTTGCCTGTCCAATCACGAATGCAGTCATTGGCGTAGTCTTTCATTTCCTGAATTTCCTCAAAGTACTGTCCCTTAATCTTTTCTGCCCACGCATTGTCAATCATTTTCAAACGTTCTTGTTGGCATTTCTTTTCAGACTGGCGATGGTAGAATAAAAATTAAAGTTGCAAGAATATTTTTGGTATTAATTAATTTTATTGATAACACGTTTATTGTACTTACGTCAAGAGCCATATTGTAAAGTTGAACTTCTTCAGCTTCCTTTCTTCGGATACTTTTCCGTTCGCATTCCTGTTCGTAATTCTCAACAGCCACCAAACGCTCCCGAGCCCACAGACGGGAATTGTCTCGCAGTTGCCATTTGCATTTTTCAACTCTATTAATTATTAATATTCATCAAATAAATATTGGTCCAAATTGAACTGGCATTTTCATGACAGATAAGAAATGTGTACCCCTTCCGTTCACAAAAGTCTCTCACAACTCTGTCCATACGCTTCTGATTTTGCTCTTTCTTTTCATCCTCTTTGTCTTGGAGTTCGGACTCCCTAAAAAATTCAGTTTCAGTGTTACAAATACAACAAAACGTCCACCATATTTATCTCTAATATTGGCAATACTAAAAGTAGTTTACCATTTTTCTTTTAGAGCGTCATAATCATTTGAATTCTCCTTTTGTTTCTTTTCTCTCATTGCAACCAATACCCTTGCTGCAGCATCCGATTTTTCAATGTTTCTCTTAACTTTCTCCTTGATTAGCTGCAATAATTTTAAAGAAGAGGAAATATGACTTGACTGAAACTGAAGACTTTTAACTTTTGAAACAATTATAGCATGTTCCATAACAGAATGTAATTTCAAGTTTGCATACCCGTTCCTCTAATTGTTTCCGGATGAGATCTTTGTGCAATTTATATTTTGCATATTCACAAGCTTGACGATCCACCTCTTGCTCGTGTGATTCTATGTACGCATCAATAGCCAACCTGTCATCAATGTTTTCATAGAGTTTGTTTCGAGCCTCCATAAACTTTTCGGTAGACTAATAAGATGAAATCATGAAAATGGAACAACTCTAGTAGAAGCAATTAATCATTAACATTAACATTATATTATTGATAAATGTATTAAATAAAGCTCACTGATATTTCTTCGCAAACTGGTTCCTTTATTTTCTTCAGATAAGCTGCAGGCAACTCTGGAAGATTCTCTTGGAGCATTTGCTTCATTGAACGAACTTGACTTTTTATCTCGCATTCTTGCTCCTTTTGTCGAGTTTCAATGCTTTGTAAAGTCTTGAGTAATCTATTTAAAAATGAAGCAAAGGATTTTTTTTAATCTGGCAATTTTCTATTCTAATAATAATTTTATTTGTATTTACTTTTCGTTAATTCGTTTTGGTTTATCTGCCTTTTTTGGATACTCTGGTCGTTCATTCTCATAAATCATTCTTTTCATACACTTTGTGTCACAAATTGGTAAAGTCTTCTCCAACTCTTCTTCCTTGTCATTAGTCTCCTTTTGACGCATAAGTTCAATATCCTGAGCCATTTTTGAAAAGGCCATGGCTGAATGAAAGTCCTTGATCAGACCTTTCCTGTACAACATCAACTTTTTTGCGCGAGCTCCTAGCTCCTCAGAGTACGAATCTTTCCCATTTTTAATGTCCTTCATGAGTTGTTGAAGACTCTCCTTTTCCGCTTGCTCTTTGGCTTCTTCCTTTTCCTTTTTACGTTCAAGCAAGCTCTTTGAAACAAAAAAAATATTACACCGAATCTTTTCAATTTACACAAGAAAAGGCAAATATTTTGTTGAACTGGAAAAAATTACTTCGACAGTGTAATTCCATTTTGCCATACGACGCCTGGACTCCAAACGCTGACATTCCCTCTGCCTGATTCTAGCCTCTCTTTCTCTTACCTTTCGCTCAGGCTCATCACACTTGTCTTTTAGTCGTTGCAGCTCTCTCGTGGGTATTACCAAAGGTGGCATTGGACGCTTATGACACCAACGTGCCATTGGGCG
>JAITYZ010003648.1:0-10459 GCA_027744595.1 Paronellides praefectus
GCATGCCTCATTTTTGTCATTAGTATGGAAAAAACCAAATCCACCCGTATTGCCAGCATTATCCGGAGTCAATATAAGTCCCTTATAGTCCATAATTGAATCAGGTACTAACGATTTTTAGACTAAAAGATATTTTGAATTGACAGTAAGTTCTACCAACTATGAAATATTACACATAAATGACTACTGATGATGACTACGGACAAAGTTGTACAATGATTTTGCATGAACTTGATTGAAGGAACAAGGTATGCTGAGAATCCATAGTGAAGTTGTTGATTGGATCTATGAACTACTGCAGAGTATTCAATACGACTTTTCTTACAGTGTCTCGCCATATTTTTTTTGGGCAATTATGATCTTTCTGCAAATTGTTTGAAGCACATTAGACACTCCAAACCATAATACAATTTGTAAGAAACTCTCTGGTATTCATTATCATAAGAGCACCAAGTTGTAATCAAAATTCGATTTTCTTACAGTGTCTCCCAAATCCAAAATATGATTCAGCACTATCACACACCACTTTGAACGGCAAACCAAGCTCTATTATCATGATGAGCAAAATGGTAATGCATTTTGATGACAACTTTGCTTCTCAATTGGAGGGAAAGTGTACAAAAAAGTACTTGCATGATATGCTGACCTGATCGCAAAAGCGTTTTACCCCGTAGCAGTGCAAAGCACAAGCAAACACAAACAATCCAACTTTTTTGGTTGCTAATGAAACATACACAGTGTTATAATTCAACATTTAACGATAAAAAGAAAAAAAATCTTTCGCAGGGGTCGCATTTTTTTTCTACAATCTGATGACAATGAAATTTTACAAGTCAGCCCTTGAATTTAGGTTAGATTATATAATTTTATTCAGCGCCTTCTGACGCAGGTGCTGTTATCTAGTAGGAGCCTGATTTCATGCGGTTCACAAACACAAAATTCACAAGTATACATATAGCACCCTAAATAACAATAATCCAACATGCTCGAGGAGGAGATTGAGAACAGATAGCTTCCATTTTGATTCCAGAAAAATGTGGACTCGTCAACACGGTGCACTTACAGGGTCACTACTTTGGGCCAGAGTATCTACTCAACCGGAAACGAAAGCTATTTCTAAACATGAAGACTCTTATCATCGGAAATTGGTTTTATTCCAAACGTACGTATTAACCAAGAGTTATTAATTACTTAGTCTGTTGTTTTTTTAAAGGGATTCGAGAACTTTCGTTGGGAATGGAGGAACTTGTGTATTATTTCTGTGACTGGGAGCTTCTAAGTACAATCCAAACTTTGCATATCCGACATTTGAACTGTGAATGTGAAAACCTGGTGGAACCGCGCGGGGAAAATGGCGAGATACCCTCAGTGATGAGTAAATGTGCAAAACTCGAGACTCTAATACTTTCCAGCGTAAGCAGTGCTAAATGGGAGGACACCGTACCGTTTATCAACAAAACTACTGCTCAATGTCCATCCCTATCCGTTCTTTGCCTGGATGATTCATTCCTTAAAGTCTCGTGTACTGATCCTCAACTTTTTAGTATTGGAAAGGTTTCCACTCTCCACATTCAAGTACCAGTTGCCGATAAGAAAATTTTCATGCTAATCCACATGATGAAGGAATTGGATACGTTAAATATTCACGGCACTGTTGGTGATGATTCGGTTGGATTCTATAAACAATTTCCCTGGGGTCTTTGTCCAAACATTCGCAAAATTGTGGATTGGACCAACAACGTCGTATACCCAAAAATCTTACAGTAATCTAGTATGATACAATTTACAAAATTCCATGTCCATAATATTAAACTTTACCAATAATGCAGTACATTTATGAAGAATGCAGTAAATTATTAAGTGAAAGTAATGTTGTGAAAGTAAATAAAGAAATCAATTGATATAGTAGTAAAATCCAAATCAAGTGTCAAGTCGTAAGGTTTCAATTTATTTTACTATATAAATTTGGAAGTCTTTTTAGAAGCGTTGATTCATTAAGTATTACATTAGTATTAATTGTTCATTCATTCATTAATTAAGCAAAAAATCAGTAGGGAAACGGAAATGCATTGTAGTTGTAAACAGTACATCATTACATAGTCAGGTGGGTAAACTTTAAGGTCAACTGCTCTCCAAAGAAGATGTCTTGGTTAGCCCGGATCAGTAATATTGGCATGCTGTTCTTTGACCAGACTTCTGACGTACAGTTTGGGGTCTCGGAATGATGTATGAAGCGTGACCAGTTTCCTCTTTCACGTGAGTCGATGTAAGCATCAGGGAATCCATCAATATTGAGGGGAATCACCTTTGACTTGTTTTCTGGGGCTTCTCCAATCTTTACGACTCCTGTGTAAGGAGCAATATACATCCCCTCTGGAATCGGAGACTTACAAGTGGCTGCAAAGCCCAGTATCGGAGAATGAGACAAGTAGACGTCCTTGCAAACCCAATCACCCTCAAACCTAATCAAACAAAACTGAGTTGCAGATTCAATCAAAAAATTAAAGAGTGTGATGTATATTATAGTTGAGATTATATTTGTTTTCTTTTACAGTATGGTGTTGCTCATCGTACGGAGGTCCTTTTTGTTCACGGTCCACACATCAGTAAATGCCTTTGAGTACAGGGCTGGGAATTAAAAAAACGTTCAAAGTTACTGCTAAATCCTTATGACGTTATTAATTAATGTTTTGCCTTACGCTCTACAACATAAATCCACCCCATCAGTACTGCCCAAAACTTGTCATCAGCTAAATCGACTTGATTCGCTCCGTACAATCGACCTCTTGTTGCCGCCATGATGAATGATGTATGTGATGACTTTAATTTTGTGGAGTATGGAGTGCTAATTAAATGTATATTTAAAGGTCTAGAAAAATCCAATCTTATTGTCAATCATAATAAAAATGCAATGATTCTCTAGTCTGCTTGATTTTCGAATCATATGATGTGTTTGATTTACCCGCCATGAACAAGCCATGACTACAAATTACCATGATCATCTGTGTTTTCAGTTTTTTTTACTGCATAAAAAGTTTTATCGAATCTACTAGAATGTTACGTGAATGCGTTCGTATTCCCATCAGCTTATCATTTTCAAAAGACGAATTTTCATAACGGCTAAACTTTCACCCTCATTTCTCTAACGTTTTATAATTACATTACCTTAAATTCTTTGTTAAAAAAATCCATAATGGAAAGGATTGAGCTATTTTTTGCATTCCCTGCTGTTTATGAAGGCGTCAGCTGCTGCGTCTACGATGGCAGATCAAGAAATGGAGAAAACTATCGGGTTTATTTCGCTAAAAAAGATTTCGAAATTCAGTATATAACTAGACTTGGTAGAAACGAAAATCAGCAAGAGCGTCGTTCCCCATGTCATCAAGCCAGTCGTCCAGCGTCTGCAAATCGGTCCCCTCGTCCAGCGTCTGCAAATCGGTCCCCCACCTCACCTGTACATCCTCCTCCACCAGCACGTGTGATTATCACCAGAAATCAACTTGAAACTGCCGTACAAGCCGCATCACGTCCACCCGTTGTCCACACTGCTGGCATTCAAGTACCCCCTCCTGGAAATGTAGTACCCGTTCCACAACCTGGTGAAAGTACTGAAGATAATGAAGGGTCGGGCGATCTATTACAAATATCCGCACCTGAGAATGACCCAATTTATGCAGCAATCATTGACCCAACCATATCAATTTCAAACATTACTCCGGAAGCTATTGAAGCTCATGCAAGAGATGCAACGAAACCAAGATCGCTCATTCCTGTTCTTACGAAAAAGAAAGCTGCTGTTATTACTGCTGCAGCGTCATCTTCTTCTGGAGTACCTGCTGAACCAAGTGCTCAAACGGCAACGACTTCTTCTGTAGTACCATCCGTACCACCATCTACAGCAAATGCTCAACAACCTGGTCCTTCTTCTGCTGTGGTGCCAAAACCTGCTACTGCTTCTCAATTGCCAAGACCATCACGAACAATTTACCTTAATCCACCACAGGGTAATTTTTATAAATTGTTTGAATTGATGAATTTGATGATGAGTCTTAATGAATTGTGATGCATATTATCATTTCTTTATTACTTTTTATCTTTTAAATCTGCAGAATTGGATATGAATGATCAGTACAACATTTTGGTGGAACAACTTATGGAAATAAGGCCTGAAATCCGACCATTTGCAAGAGAAGGAAACAGTCCACCCCTCCCGTATGCTCAATTTGACATGAGTCGCACTTTTATTCGGATAGCAAGGACCGATTTCAACAACGCCTTTACTCCACATATGCTTGCTTTCCCCCCTTTGAATGATATGCTTCAACAATCTTTCTATGTACATTGCAAACACCCCGTTGATGTCCATCTTAATACAAACCTCTGTAAACTAATGCAACGGATGGAAGGCAACCCAAGAAAACCCTACGCACAAGCATTACGTTCAGTGTCCGCGTTTTATGGAAAAGAAATAATGGAATACACCACTCTTGCAGCTCTGTTTGATCTACATCGGGATCTGGTTGATGCGTACCTGCCACAGTACGAAGTAACCACAGATGAGTTTGTACCCGAGTACGATCGTTTAATGGCCATCAACAACCGCACCGAAGAAGAGGATGAAGCATTGTTAGCCTTGCGTGATTTTGTGATAAAAACGGAAGAACTGATGGATACAATACTCGACATTCATTTTCCATCTCCTATTGGATACACGATTGTGTACAACCCTTTTCTGTCTGTCTCTTTTGTCGTCCTGTGTTATCACGCCAAGATTATCGTGGGATTTAAGATGGTGAACGGCGATTTTGAAATGTTTATCAGGTCAATATACCCTTTTGATCCAGACACGGAAGAACTAATGTACGTGGAAAGCTGGGAAAAGTTTATACAACTCAAAACCAGGAGAACGAAGAAACAGCAAGAGTTACATCATATCCAGGTGATTCCTTACGCCATCATTCACACAGGAATACAACGCATGGATGATATTAAGTCTATGTTACGCCGTCCCGCTGATCAACAACCTCCTTCGGTACGAAATATTTTGGCGTCAATTCGAGCTGCTCACAAGGAACTACGAGCAAATCTAACCCCTACTAGAGAAATGTATGACAAGGTCAGAAAATACTTGATTCCATGTGCTGGGATGCTCCATCCAGATGTCGACCTTGAAAAAGTAAGAGAAATTGTACAGCATGCTATTGATCTGGCCTATGAAACGGAAAGGAATCAACCATTGCAGCAAGAAATTGATGTAGAACGGAATCAACCATTACAGCAAGAGATTGGTGTAGAACAGAATCAACCCTGATAACATGATACGATACAATACACGCTCCTGCCGAAACCGACCAGCCAATTTACCCGATAAAAATTAATCTTAAACTCACATTTCTTTTTTGCAATTTCCCAAATTGATAGTTTAAAGTATTATGCAACAATAAAAAATAAATTATGCCGCTTGGAAATCCAAAAAAAAAATTAAACAAATATTTGTATTGTGCAAAACTTATTCATTTATTAATATAATATAAGATTTTTTTCACACGCGCATCAATGTAAGGTTTAAAATAGCATGATTACATATCATTATGATTTTGGAGGACACCATAAGGAAATTGAAATGTCATGATATGGTAAAAAAGTTAGCTTTCAATCGTGCTGATTAGTTAGTGTAATTTCATTTCAGGACTCTTTTTTACTCAATCTCATTTTTGCAGGACATCTTAAGAATTTTTTGTCTTATACAAAAAATGTAGTTATACTTATTGCAAGTTTCATTTCATGTTTATAATATGAAGTAAGTATGTAAAGTGTTGCATAAAATCGTTACATTATAGTAGTAACTTGGAAAATACCAGAAATCCCATGCATTTATATATTTGTTTTTACAGGACACTGTAAGATTTTTTTTCTTTTTTAAAAATGTAGTTACAATTATTGCAAGTTTTTATTTCATGTTTATAATATGAAGTAAGCATGTAAAGAGTTGCAGAAAATGATTACATTGAAGTAGTAACTAGAAAAATGTTAGAAATCCCATGCATATATATATCTGGTTTTTTGCAGGACATTGTAAGAAAAATGGCATTATGTTTTCACGTACCCCAGTGAGTGATACCTACTCATTACTCATGCTTACTTGTTTCCTTTGTTCATATTCAACATGTAAAAAATGCACCCGCTACTAAAACACACTAATACACAAATTTCAGGAAAAAAACACAAATTTTGAGATTCATAAAGTAAACACTGAGCCCGGGAAAAAATTTCAAAATTTCTTTGACAGCGAGGGCATAATGTTGGATGACAAAGCAGTCAATTTATACAAGGCATATCTATGTAGGTCACGGTACTATTATTGCATTTTAAGAGACCGCACTCTTTTTCTTATTATTTATTGACATTAGTATAATTATTTTTTTTAAACAGCAACAACAAACCATTTGTTTATCATTTTTTTTTAAAGTGTCCGACAATACGATATTTCATCTGCAGATACTTCATATTATAAAATATTCTATGCTCTAAAAATGCTGTATAGTATGGAGGAGATAAAGAGGGACACATTATGTGCTACGTTAAGGGTTGATAACATCAGTCCTGTTGAATCACCTGGTCATCTTAAATTAAAATTAATTGAGAGATTTCCCGAAGGTTTGTATCATAAATATTTAAATGTGTTTGTAAACGTATTACTAGGCGCATGCAAATGTATGTTTTTAGAAAGGTAATTAATTAGTTGTTTGTTTTGTGTGTGTCGTTTAGTCTTTGGTGCTCCTAATGTACTGATTGGATGGGGTGCTAGGATTTACAATGAACCCAAAAAGTTTGCCATCTTAAAAGCGGAACCCAGCAGCCCTTTTAATTTATCTACACTGTTGGATTTGGAAATGATCAGAAAAGTACTCGGAGTGAATATGCACTTTAAGGCTGTAAGTTAATAATAATATGCATGTTAACTATCATCGATAAGGAGCCAAAGGGTTTTACATTTTTTAGTGTGTTTTGTTATATTAATTGACGAATAACATTTCATGGAATAGATTACTGGTTGTGATGAGGACTTTACTGGTGGGGTAATTATGAACGCCAACAACCGTTTCATGTTGCCGACTCATCTACCAACTATCCGTATGCCCATTTTCCGTGATGATTCGAGCTTGCTGTACGGTCAGCTTGAAGGGCTAAGTATGGATATAAACATTTTTATGAAGTTTGATGACAACAGTGAGAAGAGGGACCCAACACGACAAGACTTTAAGGATTACTGTAATCTGAAGGAGTGGGAAGAACCAGTGCCACCCCAACAACTTCATACAATTCGTATGGAATCCTTACTAGAAACAGCGCAAGCAATTTGCAAGTTATCCATATTTACCTTAGTTGTACTTTATGCTATAGAAGATTATGAATACAGTTAATAATATATTTGATTATGTTCTATTTATTCAAATAGGCAAGTTGCAGGATTTTGAGCCGTTTTTGCATAAGCAAGTTACTTTTTTTCGTGTGCCAAAAATCCGATTTCGGTCACCAATAATGAAAGGATTTGGACTGGAAATGCATGGAGAAAAGTTGGAACCGGATGATGAAGGATTTTACTTGCTAGCCCCCATGCGAGACGATGTGTTGGACAGGCATTTGGGGAAACTGCAAGAATATCGTTGCATAGAATGTGATTTTGCCCACAAACACCTACAAATTAATGGGTCAGCCACAATGTTGAAGTCTACTTGCAAGTGTGAAACCGTCGAGTAAGAAATGAAACCAAATCCAGAAACCAAAAAACCAAAATTGACTTGGTTATTGTAACTTGATTGATTTGATTTACTTAATTGCAGCAAGAAACCTCAAATGAAATATCTAGGACTACGGCAACACTCCAACCGTTTGTTTACTGTCCTCCCACTAGTTACCTGCATGTATCCTACTCCAATGAATCTACACACCGACGCAAGTGTGATTGTCAATCGTGAAAGACGTAATTTTGAAACCAAATTTCACCAAACGTACAAAGTTAGACTTGAAGGCAAAGTGGAAAGGGTATTCGGAAAGTTGGTGCTATTACGGATGGATAAATCTGTTTTTAATGTGAATCAAGCCAACTATGTACTTCAATTCACAGCTCAACATTGGAATTTTTCGGTGAGTACAAAAAGTCTTGTTTATTTTTTGATGTAATTCATGATTATAGCAAGAGGATAAATGTAGCACGTTTTACAAGCCGTATTTTTATTACATTTCGTAGTTTCCCAGTCCAGACATTTCACGAGAAGGCCACTGGAAATACCTAGCCCTGCTCAAGAACATTCCTGACATCTTTGAATATGCAGAAGATGAATTTTTTCTTATTGATTTCATGAACAAGGCTATGGAAAGAAAGAGAAATGATTTGCGTTCGTGCACTGATGACTTTAATGATGCCAGCGATGTATTCATGATGTTGGAAACTGCTACACCTCTCAGTATGACTACTCTTGGAATGCGCTGCCGTATCACCAACAACTTCAGTCCAGAAATTTTCGCTCACCTATTATCATCAGTCCACATTCAAGCATCGTCAGTTGAGGCGCAGAATGATTATTTCAAATCACTAATCCTTGGGGAATCAACAGACACGAACCAGTTGCACAAGCCAACTCTACAGTTTGTCGATTATAAAAATATGTGGCCCAAATTTAAAAACATGTCCAGAGAGGCGTACAACATTGTTGAAGGATTGGGATCAAAACAAAAAGACTTTATTAATGGATCCTTCATGTACCGCCTCTCCTTATATGAAGAAATTAAACGTAAGTTTTACGTATGAACACATTTTAATATTGTCGTACGTAATTTTCATGGACATTAGGATGATACTTGTACGTATAATGCTTTTTCTTTCTTTTTCCCGCAGATACTGATTCAAGTATGATTATGGTGTTGTGTTCCTTGTTGAGTGTCCTGACTAGGAAGGAAAATGTTGTTCTTGTGGTGCCTTCGGTCCAAGAAATTCACAAAATTTGCGAGCATTTACTGTATGTAATTGGAAAATTGGATGGATTGGATGTAGCTACATATTGGTCAGACTCTCAACCTTTCTTCCACCAACTCGTTTTCAAACCAGCATCAGCACTACCTGACCTGCGTTTACAAAACATTGTGTATGCAACTCAATCCCTCCAATTGTGGAAACAAGTACTTGGTGAAGAGAACCACCTGATGGAAGCCGCCACCTCTAATTTCCTTTCACATGTCCTTCCAGAAGAAGACAAACCTGTATTTGAGGAGGCCAAGTTGAAGGTTACCAAAGAATATCTGGAAAAAAAGTGTAAAATTCTAGTCACTACGTACACAGACTTGAACCAGTTGATTCAAAAAACGGACAAGGAATTTTTGAAAGGACGGGTGCTATATGCTGGGAACATTACTGGGATTTCCTTTCTACAAATGGCAGCAATTTTACAGGGAGACTACAAGCGCGTTCATCTATTCGGATCTCGTTGGAAAGATCGTCAGCCCCTGATTAGTCATTCTGCTGAAGAAGCTGGGCTGTCCAAATCATTGCTAGATTTATTGATATTACGAGGACATCAATTTAAGACATATATTGTTGGTGGTACTGCTGCAGAAAATGGAATTATTGGAGCTTAAATTGTTTTAGTACTAGTATAATTGTTGTTTATTTTTTAGATTGCCATATGTATTTAATTAGTTGTGAAGTATAGTCACTTTTGTAACGCATTTTTACAAATATTGATTTAATGAATTAAAATACTTTATTCAGATTAATCAAGGATATGAGTTTATTTATTAGGTAAGATACATGATTCAAAAGAATATTGGCAGGGCACCGTAAGAGTAAAAGTTTTTGAAGGAATGATAGCGCAAGCTGCCAAATTTCATAATGGAAGACTGCACCCAATATTGAGATTTGCCATTTTCATCTAAATCAATATCAAGGTTTACATAATTTTGTTTTAATCAACCTAGTTGTTTGCAATAGGGGGACGTTAAAATTATTTACCTCGTTTACAGCTATTAGCAATAGCTATAAAATGTTCCTGTCGTCTTTCATCCGCATTGGTAAACGTAAAATGCCTAATATCCTTGGCCCCAAATGTTTGTATGCGTTGAAACGACACGAACCGGGATTCTTTATGGAGGTACTTGAAGATTTCTGACTGGATATTGGTGGAGCCTGTGTCATCTTGGTAGTTCGACACTGCCAGGTAATCATGTGAAAACATTGAGAAATGCTGAATGGACTGTGGATTACTTGCGGGTAGTTGGGAGACGTAATCAAAATAGCCGCCTTGCCACCGGTAACATGGAACATTTACACTATAGCTGGTTTTCTCTGAGTCGATAAAGGTTTTCTCTGGAGCAATGGCCAGAAATACCTCGTTAGCCTCGTCTCCCATGCCAGTCCTGCAACGTTTATTTTTACCATGTTTAATATCTAATATTCAAAATA
>JAITYZ010003649.1:0-10112 GCA_027744595.1 Paronellides praefectus
GTGTTTGCCTAAAAAGTTCTTAATCACTGCATACCAAAATGCTAAAAAATATCAATATCCTTCTTAACCCACTAAAATTAACACAACGACTCCTGAATATTTATGTATATCTTCTTGTCTTCCTATTTTATTCGTTTCAAAATATCAACTTTATTTTATATATGGTTTTCCCATTCCAGAGCTTATCAGGCAGGAAGTATGGCTAAATAAGGGTATTTTAGAGAAAAGAAGAATGCGGAATTTTTTAGGGGTAATAAAAGAGTAGATAGAAGAATCAGGAATGCATCAACTTTCTATTAACTTTTTAGCACGGAACCAAATGCACTTGGAGGGAGGTGAGGTGATAAACTTTATCTGAAGTATCCGTCTTTAAAAAAAAGAAATTTTCATTTCGCTCAATTGTCGCATACTTCTTGCATGGAATGTGCAAGACAGTTGAGTTGCAACTTTCAAACTCTGTTCATTGATACCTGAGTTCAACTGAAATATGTGGTTAATATATACACACCGTTCTATATCATTATATATTTTGTCGAATGTTTCCACGAAATACACATACAAACATACCTTACTAGACATTCTTATGTTGTAAGTTACAAATTGTAACTTTATAGCTGTAGTTCAGGGTTATACTCATTCTTTGATGAAGACATGCTACAACTCTTGACGCAGTTTACCTACAAATATGTGTCAACACCCCCGTATTTTAGAAAAAAAAAATCTAATAAAAACTTCCATTCTTCATAAAACGCTAGTTTACAAGTGGTCCATTCGGAGATGCATAATTTTTTATTCAATTGTGGAGTAAGCGTTGGGTATGTATGTAGCAAATTGCTACTAGCAATTGAGCCATTCAATGACCATAAATGAAAACGAAAAAGCCGGGTCATTTCGTTGCATTGTTGGATTTTTCACTGACAAAAGTATACGAGCGATTTGTTCCGTGAAAGCGAAACAATAACAAAAAGCAAAGCAAACATACACATTTTATGACGAAAACAATAGTTAGTCAACCCAAAAACTGAAGAAAAAAACCAAACTTCTTTTGAACACTTCTATTTTGTTGTTTGATGAATGGAAACAAGTTAAATGTTTATATTATTTACCCTTTTCTTTATAGGAACTTTGCCGCACATGACCACCGTTAGAGCCAAGATGAAAAAGAGGAGTCCAATGAACGTCATGTTTTTCTGAATGTTCACCATTGTTATAATTGTGTGTCCTTATTCGAATTGGTTGAGCGTCCCAAATAAAATATAGAAATATGTACGCTTTTGCACGAATGTGGGTAAAGTCTGAAAATATATAAAAAAGAAAGTAAATTTCACCTTTACAATGAGGCTGTTTGTTCCATTGGAATCGAGGCTGGTTCATTCATGGAATTGAACTTTGAAATTTTTGCCGACGCAAATAGTTTATTGTTTGTTTCTTTTGTTGTTGCAACATTTATTTATTCAATTATGTACATTCATTCATTGCTGTAGGAAGTTATACATTGTGTCAACACTACCCATACAACCTATCACAGTCGCAATTGTTGCTTCATTGGCAATGGGTACCGTATTTCAAAGCATCCATCCGGATGTTTGGATGATTGTCAGAATATTATGTGTTGTGACTCAGAAGTTGACAATGCTATGGGCTAATAAAATGTGCACACGTCTCAATACGCCCCAAGCCCGAAAGGAATGCAGGTAGACAGAGTAGACTGTAGTGTAGTGTAAGTCTTAATTGCGTAATATTTACATGCATTCAACATTACTATCCAAAATTTATTAAAGTGGGTGAACGACAATCGTTTTAAATCGGGTTCATATGTTAACAATATATGCAGGATAAGTATATTTAATTCAGAGACCATAACCCTTGTATCCAGAAGAAAGCAAGAAAAATTACTTTTGACTTGATCATATGTGAAGGCTATGAATTGGTGATCTATTTATAAATGGTTTGATTCCATTAAACCTTATGACAAGTAATTACTCAGATGGAAACATTTCTCTGACTTTATATGCTTCCTTTGGTCATGGTTATGCAACTGATTATATAATATGGATATTATTGTATTTTTAGTGAAATGTTCCCATTTTGCTCCCAAAAAACGGTTTTGCGATAATATATGATACAAGGTTATCTACTGATGCAAAAGTTTCATGAAATCTTGATTAGTAATTCCAGGAGACTTAGAAATTGTGCCTAGTTATTGGCATTCGACAATGTTTTAGGACGGGCAGAATGTAACCGGAATGTGTCGCGAGAAAAAAGAGTGAGAATATAAGGATAAAGAAGCAATTTTGTTTTACTCTTTTTACCAACTTTCTTCGCCATAATAACATTACATTTTCACTTATGTACCCTTTTATTAAGGAGGAAACAGGTTTGAATGCCGAATCATTTGGAAGCATAAGCATATAACCCAATTTTTCTGCAGTGTCACTACAAGTCCAGTTTAACAGAGGAGAAGAGATGTAAATTCAAATAAAAAGTTCAAATTCTTGAGGAAAAAACTCTCCATAAGCCATCAGAGCCTTGGACTGATTGGCTTAGAAAGAATCTCAGAAGATTTTCTTGTGTCCTCTTTTAAAATACTTTGTATTTTTTTTGTCGGCTAATGAGGTTCAACACAGATTTTTTACGACGCACACCTGTTCCTTTTAGTAGCTGGTATAGTGCTATGGTCAACCAGTGGAAAAGATGTTTCCAGACTGTCAAAATCAATGGATGTGTGGGTGTATGGTTGCATGCAATAAAAATCAAAAGTACCATAGCAGCAAAGCCACCCACACCACACCACCACCGTGACTATCAAAGTATGAAAAAGCAGCCAAATGGATCACACGGAAGACGTCTTACGTTTTGAAGGAGAAGGAGAATAAGGGATAAAAAAATATCTACACAATTTGGTTAGCAGGCGAAAAAAATATGCTTTGTCGAGTGCTCCCTCGAAGCAGAATTTGAACCAATTTATTTATTCACCTCGATTTTTCTTGATGCGTGCATGCTTATGTACAATGTAATTAAATTTATCCAAATTGACTATAACATGATTACATCCATTCTACATAACAGGAAACCAGAAATCAAGACACCCGGTATAAACTAGGATTGCACAACCCTTAAAGCTACGTTGATGTTTTTTGTTATGCTCCTTCAACACAAACACGTATTATAATAAGGGGTAAATGTTTGCAATGCTTCCTACGTCTAGAGGAACTTCCTGGAATTCACTAATGGTTATGAAATTCATTCACTTATGAAATGTGTAAAAATCAGTGCGAGTAAATGTGTTCTATTCTTTTAGAAATCTAATAATTTCCGAGTAAAACTCGAAACTACATTACATTAATACATTATGTTTATGGTATGCGTCGGAAATAATGGAGTTGAGTTATGAATTTTTATCACGAGCCAACTTATATACCGATGTACTTACTTTCCACATGCGTATGAGGTAAATGGGGCAATGTGGCACGTTATTCGTTTAATCCAGTTCCTCTCCAACTTTCTTTTAAATCCATTTCCTGGCCGTATATGTGACCTACCACCTGACAAATCGCTTTTAAAACTGTTTATTGTTTCAAATTGTGTACTAATGGCTTTCAAAGTAGAAATGCTGGTGTTAAGTGTTTATCAAGCGAGAAAAGCTCTCATGTTTTTTTGTACTTCATCTATGCACGAGCTCATTTTAAAATAGCAATGCTTTGTGTTTTAGTCTTTTAATTTTCAGCTAAATTGACCCTATTATCAAAGAGCAAGAAATTTATTTGACATTTCGGGCACTGTACCCACACGTCCATATTATAAGCAATACTTGTAATGGTAAGAAAATGGCAAGGAGCAACAAGGTCCACTCACATTCATTTGTTTGACATGGCAAAGTGTAAAAACAGGTTTATTGCACACTCTCTCACAGATGTAATTACGATTTCAAGTTCGTCATGATACGACTACACATACGTCACAAAAAACTAAACTTTTACTTTCACCAGTTGTGTTGCTTCACCTTCACAACAGGTTCGAGTATGTCACCGAATATTATGTATTTACAGTTTTGAACTATTCAAACGACCTATTCATTTCAATGACATAATATTTCATCACGTAATAATAAGCTGACTTTAAATTTATATCATGAAATTGGCTATGATCATATCCAACCTCAATCATACGATTCTATAAACTTTTAAGGATGCATTACTTGTACAAGTGCTTTCGCAAGCCTTAAATAAAACCCCAATTTTCTCTACTTATTTCATGCTAATTTGAAGATAAATAACGTTCAGGGCTTTGGGTAAAAGTTTAAACATGCTTGTTACAAAAGTCTTTAAAATTGTTATGAAAATCGGAAAATAGAGGATTGAAATCGTTCTAAAAGGATTTAAAATAAGACTTTTAAGGATATCATTAAAAATTCGAAAGGTCTGTGACACCAGATCAATGAGCTGTCAACCCTTAGTACAAATTTTTTATTTAAATTGTTGACATGAGTCACGAAAATTTGTTGAAAAATACCACAAACCTATTAAATTTGACATTTCCTTTTGCACGAGTTCAAAAATTTAGAAGAATAACTATTTTAAATGGAACTTGACAAGTTGAGTTGATGTAATGTAAAAATAAATAAAACATTTTCTTACCTCACCACCGATGAAGCAGTCTCAGGATGCCCCACAATAGGTTTCTGGTTGGGTTGAGCAGGAAAATAGATTTATCGCTGGCGTGAAGAGAAAATGTTCAACAGGTATATTCAAGGATTATTATTTTCAGTACTTTTTTGCTAACATTGATACACTTCAAAACTCAATGAACAAGTAACAAGGTTAATCGATTTGTGTCTTGTAAAAATTCAAGTTTGTTTAAAAATATGTGTTGCCTTTTTTATATTTTGTGTGGGTGCCCGATCGGGCAGCCTGCTGTTTTCTTATTCTTCCTTTACTGCAAGTTTTTAAAAAATCTGTAAAATGGAGAACCTTAAAAAAAGGTTTCCTTTAGCTTTCACTTGCTTTCTTTTATTCTGATTCAATCAAGTGTCAGAAAGATTTCTACTTTGCACAAATTCTATTCCCTTTTTAAATTGTAATATTTTTTTCTTGAAGAAAGGAAGAGTTCGGAACAAGGAATTAATGCAAAGACAGATTAGTCAGGTAACGATTATTGAACAGTTACAAAAAAGATGGAAGTATTTATTTTTACGTGTGCTTTTATTTCAACAGTTAATACATTATTTATGCTTCAATTCCTGCTGTTTTCGTTCCTTTCATTGGATATCTGAGGATAACTGTTTATGATTATGATTCTTTTATTTGGGGTATGATGAGTCTTAACTTGTTTTATATGAGTAGCGTTTCTCTGTATGATTGTGTGTGTGTGTATGTGTTATGTGAGTGGATAGATGAGTCGACAAACCACCACTTTCTCCAGCTGCAGTACACATCGAATGAAACACTAATAAAAGTAACTTTCCTCTTATATACCACACTCCACTACTTACCTACTTTACTGGCCGTGGTGTGTGTGTGACGCACTTGATTGATACACAGAGAGTAACATATCAAAAGAAGGAAAGGAGATATATAAGCATTGAGTTTTACAAACCGTAATAATAATAATAATGTTTGCTATCTTCTTGGGGTGAATTGGCACGTGTTCCTTGTTGGCTCTTGTGTAGGTTTAACAATTTTCATGTTGGCGTTTCCGAGAAGTGTTCATTCGGATTTCATGATGGATAACATTGACTGGATGAGAATCTTTTGACTGGGTGTGAAAAGTGTTTTTAAAATATCTCACCGAAATTTAAAGGTTAAAAGTGTTAAAACAAGGGGAACTTTCAGGTAAAGTAAAAGCGACGACTTTGAACTCTCCACAAGAACTATCAACTATGTAGCTAAAAGATTCTTCTTAAAAAACTAGATATTATTATTACGTAAGTTAAATATTTCTTTCAATACGATTAAAATTATACATGAATGACTACCAAAAAACAAAAATTCAGAATTAGCCATAAGAACATGTGTGAGAAGACTAGGAAGTAGTTGTTAAAAGTAATTTAGCCACTGTATTTGAAATTACAGCGTTGCATTAAAAGTTTTTGCATTGCCACATCACACACAAAAAAAAATATTTTGGTTGTCGGAGAAAGGAGATTTTATTACAATTTAACAAATTCAAATTACCTTTAACAGAAGGACCAGACAATTTTTGACAGTGTAAATAAATACACAGAATACTTGCCTGTGGAGTAAGTAAAAGTCTTTATTCAATGATAAATGATAATACATGTTGGAAATTTTATGTCATGCCATATGGCATGGCATCTTGCGCAACAGTTTAATACTAAAAGTACGGATATGAAAAATTGGAATTGCTGAATGATTGGGCTGGCATTCAAAATATTGACATAAAATGAAGGTTGAATGCAACTGCAGCATCATAAATACAACTACTGTTAACACCATTTATCATTACACTTTTAGATGGTGGTACTAACATGAAATGTGTATCAAACAATCATTTTTCACTATTATTCCTAGGAGTTTTCCAAAGTCATTTGGAGTGCAACTGGCTTATTAATAAGGAACGATAATACTATGTGCTATGTCGAAATGATCGTTTATTCTGTCGTCCGTTCGTAACCTTCATGCCCTTGCCTTGCTTTGACGATTTAACCACGAAATTAACATACCTCTTAATACCCATATCATATTCATCCCATGTGGTCAGGGGTAAGTAGACACAAGTACCTACTGGGTACTTAGGCAAGGTGCACTCCCAACCCGTGCTCGTAATTTCGATCCACTCCACTCGCGCACACATTGGGGAAAATGTTGAGGAAACCGGTCATGATACCTTCTCCCCCCACAAAAAAAAACTCACTCCACTCATAATCCACTCACGTTCCCCCAGAAATTTATGCATCCACTCACCATCGGTGGTGCACCCAATGAACATGATCTCTTTTCTTATTTTCTCTTTTCGATCTCAATAAGCATGATTCTCCCTCTATTGTCCTACATTGCAAAAGATTTGAACTTGTCTTTTAATTAAATTTATTCGTTGCTCTCTTGTTTGCCTTTTACTTGCATTTGCATCAACGCAATCTGCTAATATGCTGATCAATGTGATCAATAAACACGGAATAAATGGATCAAGGTTTTTACGCTAATTCTTGCTTAAATACAGACAGAAAACAGATAAATAATTAATTCATATTTTAGCTTAGACGATAAGAAGATGGAAAGAAGCAACAAATTGCATGCATAGAAAGAGCCATTGATTGACTTTTTTTTGTTTCAATTCAACACACGACTGCAATATCCCCACGTCACGTGTTATTATTCTCGCAGTTATCTTCTCAACGAATATTTTATTTATGTACTAATTCGATATTAAAAGCAACAACTTGTTGCCAACAAGATGAGAAATTAACAGGAGTAGGATAGTGGGACGAGTTTGTATTTTGAAAAGAATATCACATTTCACTCATCTGTCAATCCACTACTAAAACCACCGCGACCACTCTTTCCACTCTACTCGCGAGTCGCGACCCCTAAATTTGTTGCCATTCATTTCCCCCAAAAGTTTCAAACACTCGCGCCATTCTACTCATACGAATGGAGGGGCCCATGACTGCTCCCGATGCATACTTTCATCATTTTTACTAATGTTTTCATGCAGAATTTAGTAACCGCAAAGTTTAAAAAAAATCCCAACATTCTAAACTTCCGGAGCAATGTTTTGGAAAAAAAAGTCTGTTACGTATATCCTTTTAAACAAGGGCAGCTGCCCTACCTAATAATAATACTAAACAAACAAAGGGTTAACAACCATTGATTGGATCGTTACTATGACTTATTTATAGTTTCTAAGGCATACATACATACAAAAGATACATACATGTCGTATTCAACAACAAGGAAAATACCAATTGTGAATCACAATTTGTGATATACTGATATATGTGACAAATATGATTATATCAATGCCACTCAGTTGAAGAATTTGGTTGATGAACTTTCATATAAAATGCATTTTTAGTTAGGGAGTAAAAATCTTTATCCTTACATAGCCACTCAATAAATGGTTAACTTTGTCATTGTCATGGTAAAGCCTTTTGTGGTGAATCATTTAACACAACTCCATTATGAAAACTGTAGCTCTGGCATAACATCATCATCATCACAACATTCGCAACTGTTGATTCAAATAAAAAACCATTTATCGAATAAAAAAAGAAAGCATTTTTTTCTCTCTTCTTCTTGTATGTGTGTTGTTTGTAAGTTGATGTGACATGTTTCCAAAAGAAAACATTTTTGTATGTACGCACATACATCTCTCTCTCTGCAGCACACAGCATTGAGTAATGTGAAAGTACATTGTATGTTTTATTATAATATCTACATACATCATCTCTACACACACCAAAAATAAATAAAAATGTCTTGCCAAACGGAGTTTCCTACTTTGGCATGTTGATGTCTCCCATCGACTCAGCAAAAAAGTTCAATCAATCCCTGTGGTGTTCCATTCTATGGTTTGTGGACGGACAATGGCATCACCATCATCGGCAGTAGCAAGTAAACTATATTGTCCAGGAAAAAAAAACATTTTTCCCGTTTACTAAACTGCTACTACTATTCAGTAGAGTTGTACTTCCTTGTGTGTGTAGGCAAAAAAAGAAGAAAAAAAACAAGGAACAAAAATGTTTCTAGCTTTCCACAAAATAATTTTAATATGACTGCTGATACACTATCTAATGATTTGTCCAGGTTCTTGATACCATCAACTTGGAAAAACGTTTTATTTCCTTTTCACGCAAGTAGACTAGAATACAGTTTTGCTGTCTGGTTATATTGTATGGCACTTAATGATTGAAATAAATGTACACAAGTGTGCATTTAATGAACAAATTGTTATTGCTACAAACATAACTTACGTTGACAAGTAGAAAGTTTTATAAAACATCTGAAAAAACAGGGAAACCTTTATAAAAGGATGGCAGAGAAGGAAAGCAAATGAGTCAGTCATAAATATACGGACTATTTTGATTGCACTTTCTAAACACTCAATTAAATACAACACACGTAAACAATATACAATTATTCCTGTTTGGCGTCAATGGACTATGGACCCACCAGATATTTATATGTATATACCAATATTCATACGGAGATAAGATAAATATGAACATCATCAAATCAGGAACAAAAATTCAATTTTATCCCAAGAATTTGGGTGAGTGGTAGTCTACCAAAAAGAAAGTCTCCTTCCAGACAAACAATAACAGTAGTACTGTTTGATGATGATATTGATGATACTACAAAATTGCCCATTTTTCACACAAAAGTTCTGATGGAGTAATCCATCAAAGACTTGTGACAGTAGTGTTACATATATACATACTATCTAACATACATAATAATAATGCACATGCCATGCGCTTTTATTTAGACAAGTGGGTAGGTAAGCAAGTAAAATGGACTGTAACACTTTCTGATTGATTCTCCTGTTGCTGGGTCAATAATAACCATATTTACAACAATGAAAATAGAAGGGATGATGATAAAACGAAATGAATTGGATTCATATTAACTACGAAGCGAGTTGAAAGGTTAAAGCAAAACACGGAAGTTTTTTCCTTTTCTTAGCTGCATGTAAGCCTGCATTAAAATACTTTTTTTTAAATTATGCTTCATGTGTGCGTTTGTAAAAGTGCCAGTGGGTGTATGCAACACGTAATTTTAATTGAAGAATAAGTGTTCTGAATATATACGAGGAGGTATATTATTCCAAGTGTTGATTATCTTCACATTTCCCTTGTCGATACTCCAGAGTCAGGCAATTACGTCTTGGCCAATTCTTGGGGGAAATGTGAGACATTTGTTTGGTCTCTCCAAACTAGACAGAAAAATGTACTTAGCACTTACATAATGTTGGAATGTCTTAAGAAATAATAGCTCGATAACAAAATAATATGCGTGATAAAAATAATAATAATCAAATTTTCCAGGTACGCACAGGGCAGGTTAATTAATTCCTATAATTCTAATACATATATGCGTGTATAAATTTACCGGGAATGCAGAGCAAAGGCGTGTTTTCGGACAAAAAAAAAG
>JAITYZ010003650.1:0-18120 GCA_027744595.1 Paronellides praefectus
GATGTGTAGGTACGACAATGTAAAATTATTTAGTTGTATTTTTTTTAAATTTCTAAATATTTATATATAATTGATACAATTATAGTCTTGTAAAATGAGGGATAAATGAGCCGTCTTACAGGCTATTATAACCAAAAACTTACTTGTTGTTAAATGGCTGTTAAAATGTTTACAAATTGTATGGATGTTTGATTTGGAAAGTATGTGTTGAGCAAGCATACTCGTTTGTTAAAGCTATTATTTCAGTCTTAAACGTTGCATAAAGTAACGCCGCATTCTATTACAAAAGTATAATATATACAAATCAAATACCTGTGCATATAGTATTTCAGGTTGTTTTTCATACCTGTAAACCTATACTTATCTGATTATTAAACTGATAATCATTTTGATCAGATTAAGAGGGCCTCTACTGTGACTGATTCGTGTGAACCTATTTTGGGACAAACTCAAATCTATTGTCTTCTCTGCATAATGTGATCTGTTTTGTTCTCTTTCTTTGGCGTCGGGACAACAACCACAATGGTCATTTGTGACTTATTTAGAAGATTCTATCAGTATTTTTGTAGGCACATATCTACTTAATAATTTGTAGTTTTACTCACCGTTGGTCTGTTAGGAGGAAAAAATTAAATACGTACAATATGTACTGGTGTGAGCATGATAGCGCAAACAGACGGCCGGGCGGCAGACTGAATGGCGATTTTGAATAACGACTTATTAGTAATCCTTAATAGTCAGCAAACTGTATCAAAGTTTGAATCTGGTGTTTAAAAACGCATCTCACAGCTATTAATTTTTTGCATTAACGTACAAGCATTCATATTGCAAGGTTACCGCCAGTTGGTTTGGGTGTATGTATGTATTTAATAATACAAACATTCTTACTCTTTTTTAGGGACTACCATATTCTCGATGCATGCAATAAAATATAGCAAGTATTTACTCAGCCAACAACAGGATTTTTTACATTAGCTACGCATGCATTCTCAGGGCCTTACATCAGCTTCAAAAGCTTGTTCATAATCACAGAAATAAGCATCTCTTTTGGTGGTTAAATGTGTACTTAGAACAATTAAAATAAAAGGGTATGAAAATGCGTTGAAATGCTTTAATGCAGATAAATTGAAAGTACTCAAGAAGTAGAACGTGATTCAGTCTCAAGACGACAACAAAAAGGGATGAGAAAAAGGAGGATGGTGCTAATGGTTTTCAAAAAACTATTTTTATTTTTTCAAGCGACAATGATGATGATCATGATGATGATATCTCTCTGGGTATTTTCATAACTACCACTACTATAAGCACAACACAAAACAAACTGCTTAACTGTGTGTACACAGTTCACACTTACAATAATAATACCTCCACAAATAAACACAAATTCGTATACGCACTCAAATTATATATTCATACTTTATTTTCATCGCCCTTCTGTCATGGTTTCTGTTGTGGTGGTCTCTTGTTTGGCACCGTTTCTTGTTTGAAGGTGATTATTGCTTCTATGTATGTATTTCCATATAAAATCGTCAAAAAAATGAATATATAAAGGTGTAAAAAAGTGTATTTTACTTAAAAGACGTGACGTGAGTATGCATTTACTTGCTGCTTTACCTGCCAGTGTGCCGTAAATGTCACGGTCATATGATAGCACAACACACAGCAGCAATCTGAAAAATCATTGCAATATCCATTGTACTTTCAATCAAGTCATGACAATTTAATAAATTGAATAAATTTATATTTGAAAAAACAAACCCCTTTCTATAATTTGTAAAATTCAAGCTCCCGCCTTAAAGGATGTTTCAACTTGCAAACATTTTTTTTTGTCAAGCACGAAGCATATCAACAAGGAGGTGTCTTGCTAAAAAATGCATGCCAATTTGAAGTACTCTGCTGATTTTTTCTTCATGATAATAATTTTGTGTTTACCGCTAAAACATATAAATTTTTTATTTCTATTTGTGTGGCAATGCAATATTTTTAGCCCTCTTTGTCAGTTAAAACGCGTGGGTGTGTAAACCGTGGGTAGATTTAAAAAATTTCCAGCTGGATGATAAAATCCACAAAGTGGATGATTTCAACTTTGGAATTTTTTTTCCTGGTTACATATTTGCACAGGATGCAACTTTAATATTTAATGCAAACAACCTTGCTTCAATTATACACGAATCAAAAGTGGTGCCTCATATTTATTTGTTGTTTGCAGAGCTAATATTATATTACATTTAAGTTAATGTGAAATATAGTATCACAAATAATTATTCCTATTCCCATAAACTAGTTTTTCTTTGTATAAATATACTACTATGGTCTGTTGAGCTATATAATTTTATCATTTTTAAATTCGTTTACAAAAATGTCATCACGAAAAGGCGAGCATAGGACATGCACTGAATACTGACAACCTTGATATTTAAAACCTGGAATAAAATTTAATTTCTTTGGATTATTATTACGTTTATCTGACATGGACCTCATCATTTTCAATAATGTGAATTTAAATGATAACATGTTACACTCATAGTCCCGGATAAAGTATATACTACGAAGTATATAAAAGCCTGCATTAGTGACTGGTTGTAAGAAAATTAGAAAAGGCCAATTTGTGCACCTGCTTGCTACAATCTCAACAACCATAAAGTCAAAACCTTATACTCCTGATGTTCGAGTTATTTGTTTTGGCTACTTTCGTGAATTCCACTTGACGCACGGTATAATTTGAATTGAGATAGTGTACAATTGTACACGCAACATATGGGAGATTCTGGTGCTACAAAATCTAATTCAAAAAGTCCGTAGAATCTTGTCTAGTCTTGTCAGATCGCGTTGTTTTTCACGAAATAATTCCTTGTTTGGGAAAAAAATGAAAGGAAATGTACACATATTTAAAGTAATGTGATTTCCTGTGGACTTTCAAAATTGCTTAGTGTTGACAGCTTAAAGTTGAAAAGAAGTGATTGCAGAAATTTCTTGTAAAATATACATCTTCAAGTTGATCCTGCTCATCTTTGCCTCCTGCTGTGATAGAAAATATATATTGTTGCTGCTTGGGACTGTTTTCACTAGAGTGGATGTTGGCACTGTCAAAGTTTAAAAAAAACACAATTTTGTTGTTTCTGCTACTATTGCTGTCATGCATGTAGACATAATTCAAGTTAATTATTTGGTATCGTCATCATCATCTCACAGAAACAGAAAGAAAAACATTCAGCTTGAAACTAAATATAAACATTATAAGCTGTATATAAGGGCTACAAAGTTTTTAAATCAGAGTGCAGTGTACAATAGTAAGCTGGACTAAATTTAAGGACATTTTGTATTTGTATTCCGTTAAAAGTTTTAACCCTTCCCCGCATCCCCCAGCAGAAGTATATGTTTATAAGTTAACGCATTCGTATGCGGTATTACACGATATCGGTTATCATGGAGTTAAAAAAGGTAGAAGAAACTTTCTACGTGAGGAGGGCTGGACATCGAGCTAAATCCTGAGGGGTATTCGATTCCCGTTCTCAACAGATTCTGTGAACAGTTATTGATGACCGGCGGACGGACAGACTGACACTTACTTTTGATAAAGACCTAGTGATATTTTATAGACCTTTTCAATGTGTTTGTATTTGTACACATTTACGCATGAAACACACGCGTCTTTCTTGGAGCTCCCTCTTTGCATGCAACTTGAGTTCAAAATGCACGTTATAGCATTATGTGCAGTATATTTACACATTGAACTCCACCAAGCATATTTTTGACATAGTTCTTGCACGCACATTCATCTCCCCTTAACAGACACATTTTTTAAAACAAGATTAGAGTAAAACTTTTTAAAAGTACATAAACATCTTCGTTCCGACTACTTGTGTCAATATATTTATATGTATTTATACAAAGTATTATACTTACATACTATCATGCTCAATTGAGATGTGCTCTTACCACCTAATATGATTATTGTTTTATGATGCTGGTTATAGTGAGTCTACTCTATTATTCATTGCCAATTTCCATGTATTTTGTGTGAGATCTCCATTTTATTTAACATGAACATTTTGTTTTTCTTATGAACAAAAAGTGCGCTGTTGTATATATTTACTATACACTTTTCTTTCAAAACTTTTGCAAAGGCAGCTCATGCGAAGATATGTTGCAAAAAGCATTAGAGACATCCTGAAACTGTACTACATATTTACCTAAATAACAATCATCTTGCTGCTCTTTAGCTATGTAGTATACTGTTCGTATATCATAAGCTACCTCTTTTAAGTTTAAAATATACTGCAAAAACAAACGATTTGGCAACGAAAAATTCCTGGCTCAAGTTTCAAGTTACAAAGTTACCTAATGAAAATGTACAATATTATTATCATCTCACTCTCATCCTAAACATCATCCTAATCCTAATAATACGGGGAGAGAGAGATGGTATGTGCATGTGTACACGTGATTGTGTAGGAATTATCATTGTGCAAGTCAGAGTACAAATGTAAAATTTATAATTTAACAAGTGAATCATTGTTTTTTTGCTATTAAATTACGCATAAAACAAATCTGAATCTTGATAAATAAAATGACAAAGATACAAACGCGTGTGTGGTCAATTCAGGCCGACAGGATTCAATGAGCGCTTGTGCATTTACACAAACGTTCATTGTATCCTACAAGTTTTGTATTAAAAGGGGCGAAAATGATTACACATAATATTTTTTAAACATCCTCGATCCTTTTTGATAATATTTTCCATTCATATTGCTCCATTTCTTTTTAAATACACGAAGAATTGTCAATGTTCTTTATTTGTTCACTGTCGCGATTTGGGATGTCGATGTCATATATGCAATGCTATTGTTTTTAATGTTAAATGTGGAATCCTGCCATTTGTAAATACTGAAGAAATTGGCTGGAAATGATGGCAGGATAAATATGCTGAAGGCTCAGTTGCCATATAAAAAGATCCACTAAACCAATATACCAGTAAGGATGGGGAGACGGTGTTGGTGGTGCTGGTTGTAATGGTGCAATGTCGCTTCAGCTACTTATCTCAGGTTGCCATTCGTCTCTCTCTTTCTACTGACATTCAAAAAAAACTAGCATATTTTTCGTGTTCCACTGCCTCCACAGTTTCTAAATACCGCTTGCTTGTGTCGTTGTCAAGCAGACGGAGATTAGTGGCACGAGAGCAACATTCCTCAGAATTGTCTGCTGTACGGAGAATCAAAAAATTTCTTCTTTTAAACCGTGCTTTCGGTTTCTAACCAATTGGTATGCTTGATGAACAAGCTCAATTTTCGTTTTGGCACTACATAGAATCACGATTCCGTCATTGTTATTAGGTTGCTGGTCTAGTCACCCTTATGAAATCATTATGCCCGTAGTTCTCGTTATCGTCTCCTTTATTTTCTGAACGTTAAAACTATAAATATGACGTTTTAAGCAATGAAGCATGAAGTCATGCTTGGAACCAAAAATACCCCAACAGAGATTTGCCCATTTTTGAGAGCTAAGGTTATCACCCAATAGCTGAAACTCGTTTTGTACGAAATGAAATCATTAACATGATTTATTTCAAGTCCCAAAAAGTCTTTTAAATAATCATTGATGGATGGTTTATGACTAATTTTCAACTGCTAACAACAGCCATTAACCAACTAGAAATTATAAATCATTAATTATGCTGCTAATGACCCACAAATAAAAAGCGTAGAGAAGTGATACACAGACACATACGTAGTTGGTGATTTTGAGGCATTACAAACAAGATGACTGAAAAATGAATGCAGATACATTTCTTAATAAGTAGATATGATGTTATAGTAGAGTTATTTTGAAGAATGGCGAGTGTTTCATGAATCAAAAGTTTTATTTTTAACGTATTTTAGCAGCGAGCATCTTTTTTATTTACGACGTTCTCTTTTAATCAATTTAATAAAGCGTTTGAAAAAAAAATCGTCTTAAATCTTAAGTTATAAACTAATTTATATTCACTTGTCACGTATAATATATTTTAACCATGTACGTCTAAAAGGTTGCATTTTGAACTTTATTTTTCTTATATTTAAATATAATAAATATGTAATATGGTATCCTGGGAATGCTTGAAGTATCGCATGAATATTATGATAATACAAAGTATAAAGGAAGCCATATTTTTGGAGACATAATGTCTCGAGGATTTCCTTTTACGCAGAATAAAATAAACAGCTTACACAATTCCTAAAGATGATCCTATTCCTAGGAAAGCTTCATGCTCAAAGTATGTATTCCTCCTCGGACGACGACGTGCGTGGAAGCAAACAGGTGCCACCAGAGCCATATATATAAATTGGGCCACATCATCAGATTCTGTCAACTGGTAGTATTTGCACACCTGTTAATTCCTTAGCGTTTCATAGATCATCCCTTTACTTTCATAGTGACATGATTAAGCTTTAATTGCAATTTGGGTTTACAGAGTGCTACACCTGCATGCAACAGATAATATTTATATCTGCTATAATCAGTCAAGCGCATGAAATGGCTATTTATTATTTAAAAAATTTACTTATGATTTATTACAGCATGTATGCATGCTTTAATATAGCATGTAACCAAAGACTTGTCGTGCTGCTTTGTAAATGTAATGGATTGTGTGCTCTTTCGGTCGTTGTCACTCCAAATTTACGACGAAAAATGCACAAATATGGTGTTATTGCACAGCCATTTATATCATCATTTATGGTAATAGTGGTCCATGTTGGCTCATCCTTTGTTGAGTTCCTCTACATTGCCATATTACTAAAAGGTGGTACTTTGCCTGTATCTCAAGACTTTAAAACGTCATCCCTCAACTCATCATCATCATTGTCATTACTGGCATCATTATTATATCATATAATTGTCTTGAAAAGTGTGGGAATAATCAATTCATTAATGGTGTAATTAAGTAGTGGCCAAATTGTAAATCTTACATGACATTGCGCAAACCTATTGTTACTATCATTATCATTCTTTCTTATACTACTCCCACACACAAAACTCGAAAATATACTTTTGCTTTGTTTACTCTGTTTTGTTCTTTACTTTTGTTTACAAGTGGAATATTTTGGTAAAGAAAGTTTATCTATTCTGCTGTAGGGTTGTCAAGTGCCAGATGACTTTAAGTGCGCGTTTTTATCGTAGTATACCATGCATGTTCAGAAAAAACTTATCTAAGAGTTATGCATGAATTATGGCGCTTTCCTTCACTGCCGCTTCCAATTGCACAATGGAAATAATGTTTTGTTTTGTTTTTACGTTGTGAGGTTTCAAATTTTAATTTTGTTATCAAGCTCTTTTCATTCAAATTCCAACTTTCAATTTGTACTTTTCCTCGTAGTGACATAGCACAAGTAAGCCGACAAAACTATTTACCCTTCTGATGACACTTTTTTTTTAGATCACGATTTGCATTTATTTTCTGCAAAAAAAATAGCTTGCTAAAATTTACAATTTTATTTATATCCTTATTCCAAATATATGTTTAATTTTTAGTTTTAATTGCTTGATAAATAACAACGTAATAAACAACTCCCACTTAGTTTTACGAAAATAAAAGCGTCTTCTGTTCTGGCACTTGGCAGATAGGCCATTATTAGCATAATGTTGTCTAGAAACGTTTGTGTCCTGCTGTAAGGTAAAAGTTCCAACTTTTTTCGGAACAATCCACAGAACATTTGATGTGACGGAATAAATAGCTCATAATAAACGACCATAAGAATGTTGCAAAATTAGGTATTATTTTACACTATTAAATACTGACCTAAAATAGAAAATGTAAATACAATTTAACAGGGTACAATTGAGATAGATTTAGATCAGTTTGATATTTGTACTCAGCACGGCACAGCAGTGGCAATAGTTTGCATGCTTGCAAGACAAACATAAAATACTAAAGTTACTGGGTTCATGTTGATATATCACTTTACTTGTTGTTTTGTCGTTGAAGATAGCATCTTTACTGGATGAAACTCAATAGGCTTTATGCGCTAACGTGATGAGTACGATGATAGATAAGGACGAGGAGGAGGTCATGTTTTTGGCTCGTTGGTCTTCAATATCATTAAAATTAAACTATATAAGACCCAAGCAAACACTATTGTGTTGTAAATTACAACTTGTAATATAAATTTAAAAAAAATAATATGGTGATTTAATCACGTAAAAATACACATGAAATACAATGCTGATGAGTGGTGAGGAGGAGGAACTTTTCGATTCTCTTTTCATTTTCATCAAAATAAATCTAGCTTTGTGGGGAAAAGAAGTCGGTTTGAGTATGAATTGAATGGACAAGAATGTAACTTTTGTTGAATGAAGGCGTTGGGTTTTTTTTTCTTTTGGAGCCATACTGTTTAGTTATACTTTATATGGAATGTTGATATAATAATACTACAATGCAGAACTAGTTTTTTTCCTGGTTTTTGAGCTGCTAGCAAGAATGATCGTTCATGAATCATATCACGATGATATAGAAGATCCCAACTAGCTGCAGTCGACCGTGGTTTTAGTTGAGTGCAAGATGAGCATTTCGTAATCACACTTTTTCTTCTCCCTTTCTTTCGCGCTCTCTCTCTCTCTCTCTCTCTCAAACAAGTTGATTGTGTGAATGTGACAGTTTGAATGCTGTGGGTTTGTACCCGCAAGGAAACTCAAGTGAACTCTCTTTCTCTAGACCCTTATGATATGACTACACGTTTGTGTAACTCCATGTAAAAAATGATTTTATAATTGTCAAAGATTTATATAAATATGCTTGTTTTTAAGAATACATGATGATGTATTAGCTGTATTTAAGTATACTTGTCTTTTGTGGGTTATAACTTTCAAATGGAAATTTTAAGTTTTCCTATGTAATTACACACCTGCCAAAAGAATTCATGTACTTTGTACATTGATATTTATTTGCATGTAATCTAATCGTTATGAATTTATAAAAAAATGCCTATGAAATTTTGAATTTATAGTTAAAATTTGAGATTCTGATAGTAATGGAAATAACGTCATGAAAGTAATTGAAATTGTATAAATCTGCACTTAAAAACCGGATATTGCGACACTTGCAAAAGAGAGCTCAACGAGCCCCTACCGACAAAACAGTGTAACCGTAGTTTATTTGAAGGTGCATGAATATATTATTGTGTTTTTGTCTGGGAAAATTTAAAATGTTTATCATATCCAGCAGTTCATAAAAACCGACATTATCAGAAAATGATTAATTTCATCAAATTTATGTGTAATCATTGGCTTGATAAAAATTGGTTGTGCATGATATACACTACTGGCTAAGAAAAGTGACAACTTATCAGTTTTCCAATTATATTTTATTTTTCTATTTTAGCATTCATAATAATATTTTTGCATTGTTATTTGGAATGTGTAAATGAACAATCAGTTGTAAGCCATCTTTCAGAGATACATGAATAAATGTACATACTGCTTAAAATGGATTATGAGTCTTTCTAGCTGAGTTGATAGGAATCTAAAAAGAATTGCCTTTTTTTACCGATTTATAATAACACGTTCAGTATAAACATGTACAATAACTGTGGGAAGAAAAGTTTGTGCCACCACCAGCAAGCCTGCGAATATTTACACACCAACCACCATTTCAACTTCCGCCAAGTACCATGATGCCGTTAATTTATTTAAACTTGAGCCATGATGACGATGTTGATGTAGGATCAAGATGAGTGGTTATATGTTTAATTTAAAGAATTTATATATGTGCGACATATTATGCCACTTACAAATTTTTTTTAAATATGTTTTTCTTCTTCTTATTTGTACATAGTTTTTTTTATAGGGCACGTTGTATATAATTAGGCCCAAACTCTTTTTTAGATGTTTGAACTTCCTTTTTTGAGACTGATAACAAAGTAGCGCTACAATTTTTTTTGTCTGAGAAAAGGTCAATACAGCAACAAACACCAGGAAACAACACAACCATGAGAATTACTTCATTTCTAGTTTCCATGTCACCCATTTTTTACTGAGAGACAGAGAGAGAGAGAGGAATAATTATCCTTCTTTTTCATTTGCATGAAGAAACGAATAATTATATAAATATATCATGGGCAACAGTGGACATTAACTAGAGGAAATTCATATAACATACCTATAATCTAATTGTTGTTGTCAGTTTGAAAACATTGAAATTATGTACCTATAAAGATCCTCTTCATTGCTTAAATACAGACTTGAAGTTTTACGAATATAAAATGTTTACAATTTATGGACGTGATATCAAATGAGCTCAAATAAAAAAAATACTTTATATGCCCGTTGTGCTCCGATGAATGGCAGGTAGGTGTTCTCTGACGCTTTGTTATTAAAAACTTTGTAAGGATAATATGCATCTTTAAACAGGAATAATGGTCACACAGAAGTGTAACTTTGCCAATACTTAATTATAATATCTTTACATACATGTCGTTCTATACCTTTCTGTGTAACCCCAAAAGAAAGTCTCTGAGAGTTGCGATTACAATTAATGTACGAAGAAGATTTGCAAAAATTTCGTAAATTCATAATAATAATATTATGCGTTTGTTTGTGTGCACGTTTTTTACCACACATATAACTGTACATTGGTATTTTTATACAAGTTGCAAGAAAATGGAAATGCCAACAACGACGACGATGATAGATGCATGCAGGGATTTTTTTGCTGTTGTGAAAAAGAGCAAAGGTAGCCAGCTGTTTAATGGGAGTGCAAATTGATGAACCACAGGAAGCACAGAGGAAATGAAATTAGAAGGTTAAGCTCAAAACATCATCGTCCTCATCACGCATATAATAACATGTACAAGTAGGAGTAATGGTAGTCTATCGGTGAACAAGAACAGAGAGGACTGAAATGGGATGATAGTCAGAAAAAAAAGAATGCTAAAAATCTACGTAAAATGAATTTTGTATGGTAAACGATGATTTGGCGCATTGCACGTGTTACCACGGAACGACACCCATCACAACAACCTATATAAATGAGACTTGTTTTTTTTTGTGAAAAAAACGATTGAAATAGTGGAGGTATTTTGCAAATCCTAAAGTTACAGTAATTTTCTGTACACAAGTGGTAGAATACCTATGTACGATTCTAATTCTGGATTGAAAAAAAAAACGATTAGGAAATATATCTTTAAAACCGTTAATTGAAAACACGACGTGGCTTGTTTGAAGCTATTATTTGTGTACCTATGTATTATACAACACAGTCATTTGTAGGGGCAAAAAAGAAGAGCTGCTACATGTCCGAACAAAAGAACACCAAAGGATTTTTTATTTTATTTTTGTACGTTTTACTGTGAAAACATTTATTTTGCTGAAAGAAGAGGAGGAGGAGGAGAAGCAGCGCAAAAGCAGCAACACTCTTTATTTATTTTTTACCTATTACATCATTCCGCTGAGTGTATTTATGTATGCTTGCTGTACTAAAACAACAATAAACCACGACATAGTACTAAAAATAGTAGTAGTAGTAAGACATTCCAATAGTAAATGATTATAAACTGCAGTGTAATGGTAATTTAATGGATGAAGATATATAGCAATAAATGTACCGCTTTTTGCCTCACATTAAAAACCATCATTCCACGTACGTCCTCGCAATTTCAATTAAAATATTCTATCTCTAGCAGCAGCGGGTTTCTCTCTATATGTTTGTATGCAAACAGCAGTAGCAAGTATAGTAATGGCTCTCTACAAAAACAAAAGGCACAACTGACGCTTTTTTTTTTCTTCTCTTGTGCGAGTTCTCTCACGGACAAAAGAAAGAGACGTTATTGCAGGTGTTGTCACTACTGATGATATATAAACGTTGGATGCAATAAATGTTAGAATACCGATGATTCAATTTTGCTGAAAAAATACACACTCAAAATATGCAGGCAATGTGAAATGATGTTATTGATAGGCGTAGGGACAAAGTGATCTAGGAACAGTAAAAAAAGAAGAAGAAAAAAAACTGGTGCAACAAGAATGGCGCTTTATAGAAAATAGTGTAATATAACAATAAAATGTGGAGTTGCGGCTTAAAAGGAGAAACGAGAGAATATATATACTTCCTGTCACCATCTCAATCGTCATTATTAGTCGCCACATGCATCGCTAACAAACCCTCATGTTGTTCATCCAAAAAGAAAAACAAACTGTTTTAATTCCTGTGTTAGATTTTGAATTGCAATTGTTTTTATTGCTCTTGTTGCTATTATTACAAGGGCTATATTATTATATAGGAGCAGAAATTTATGTATGTGTTACACATGCAGTCAAAGAAAACATCATTCGTAATAAATACTGTCAGCTACCTGCCTCCCACAACCTTTTTCATTCGAACAACATTTTATGGCCTCTTGTTGTCTTCTGCTTGTTTTACTTATTAAGAAACGTAGGTATTTGCCCACTTTTTTTTTTGATGATTTTCATTTTGTCTGTCTGTCTGTATATATCCACAAGATTCGGATGATAGTTTGGTAAAGGGATGAGAAACATTCAAGGTTAATTGCCAATGCGGGTATCAAATAAAAAAAACAAAATGTATAATAATCCTCGATAATTTACTGGAGATAGATTCAATTGCTATCAACTAATCGCTACTCGCTCACGAAATGACTTGATCGCTGAGAAGTTTCACACACATTCAATATATCCTTTAATTGCTCTTATATCAGCAACTTTTACAGTCAAATGTGCTTTCGCTACTTATTGCGGAAGAATAAGCTTGATGAATATGTACTCAAATAAGCTGTTGGCAATTTCAGTGAAAAATAAATAATGGGGGTGTAATAGGGAAAGAAAGAGGGAAAGATTTTGCTGGGAGAGCTACATGTAATTTAACTTTTTTTATGCAATAGAAAACCATTAAGTTGTCATGTTTGACGCTGAAAGTGCATACCTACCTATATAAATAAATATACTTGTATCTATGAGACGAGGAGGATACATGAAATGAATGCACGACTTCCCGGTTTGAATCATCCTTTGCATCACTTATGATCACTGTGACCATCATAATTAGAATGTACAGTTTAAAAAAAACCATATACAATCAACGTTTCTGTGTATATTTTAGCAAAATTGATGCTATATATTACCAACTATACAGCAATTGAATGAGGGCAAGTAATAATAAATCGATATGTATCTCCGTCAAAACTACAAACAATAATATATGTGTATAAACTTTGAATATATATCATCAATACCATAATAGGTCAACTGCCTTTTGTTTTTACATCAATCTTCATAACAATCATATTTTTATGATGGATTTCATTCCCTTCCAGAGTACTCGTTATGACTATTTAATTTGATTATTTCCGTGCATTCTTTATAAATCATGTCACCTTGTTACTTGTACCAACTTTTTTTATATCAATGAAGATGAAGATATTATGTTTCAACATATTTTATAACAACCATTAATGTCACAATTAGGATTTGATTTACAATGTCAGCATCTTCACCTTGCCTTGTCATTACACACACCTTTTAGTCATGAAGATTATAATGCACCGTCATCTCTGATGGCTTATTTTCGAAATATGTAGGCATACAGATTACTTTCAAAAATTGTTTATTTAGATTAATGTTCCGCTCACTATTTGCACATTGGGAAATTTGAGAATAGATTAGGGATGAATATGTATTGTAAATACAGTTATGCAAGTTTAAAGAATATACAAGAAAATTGAAAAAGTATTTTTTGATGTTGGAGTGACGTGCGAAAGGAAGCATGATACTTTAAATATTTCAATTTGCATAAAAGTATTTCTATACGCCCTTTTCACAAATAATAATAATTACTCAATATTACATTAATTAATGAAATTACAACTTTAATATGATTTAATATAATTTAATATCTGACCTTCTTGCTCATTTTTATTGCACGATTTTTTTTTGTAACTGTAACATAAGCCTTTGATTCATACATAATACATCATTTTTTTGCTTAATAGCAATGTCACGATTCCATTTTTTAAGGCGTACTATTGTTAAATATTATATTATTTTTATTATTATTAAATTCCTTTCATACTTTGTATTAAAAGTATAGGTATATGTTTTAAAGGTTCAGGAAATAATGTTGTTGTGTACAAGTCATTTGGTATTTTAATGATTTGCCTTACTGCTTGTTGCTGATCTTTTCCCCCTTTTTCCTGTGAAAAGAATTAGGTTTTATAAAATGTGATTATGATTAATTGTTATTACTGGTGTGGCTAGTACTCACAGTCATTATTATCCCGTTAAACTAAAACAACTATTCATTTTTACTTATGAAATAATACACCCCAGTGTAATATATTACTTGATTCATGAACGGACGAGGTAACGTTGACCATGCGCACAGCAGCTTCCTGCATTTATTTCTTTTTTTCTCAGATAAATTTTCTTGATAAAGTGTAATAAAAATAATAAAAACACTGATTATGTTACTGATGACTTTGATTAAAAAAGCAACATGAAACCCCCTGCGTTTTTTTGTTGAAGTTGAGAAGGGTTCACTCACGCATTAAAACATGTAGAATTAATAATTTTATAATTGTAATGCAGATTTAATAACACTTTGGTATATTTTTACTATTTTGTGAATAACACCTGATTAGAAATCAGGGAATAACAAAATGTGAGAACATGTTGATGGAAGTTAAGAATCATATTATGCGCCTATATTACATGTACCTCCAAATCTTCACATTTCATTTACCTATTGTTACAGTAGAAAAGGTTAACTGTGGTGTATTTTTTGTATAGATTATTTATAGATTTCACATAAAAAAATACACGAGCACACTTGATCCTATCAAATACATACTATAAATAGCGCATAAAGCCAAAAAAATGTAAAGTTCAAAGATGATCTAATATTGTAATGCCTCTATACAAAATGATCCCTTGGTTACCTCAAGTAACTTCATGCAACTTTGTAAAACAACGCACTATGTAAAATAAGCAAGTTTGCTATAAAATATATATTGAGAAATACACATTAACAAGTTTAAAAAAAATATTTTGTTGAAATTTCAGGTGGTCTACTGTGTCGCATTTGCAGTGGAACTATGGTGGATAGTTGAATCCCTTCGTAAGTGAAAATTTATTTTTTGCAATAATAATAACCTTATCAAATTGGTTAATTTTTATTTATGGTTTGTTGGATTACTCCAAAGATGGATTTATACTTAAGAAGCATTAGGATAATGTATGTAAATATCTTTCAAAATCGTTACGTAGGTATAAAATTTCATGACTATTTTTTTTGCTCTTTCCCAAACTCAACTCTCTGAAAGCATTTACTCGAAAATAATTAATTTACTATGCTCCACTTTTATCACGACAGTGATGATGTGTTAATTCTTGAAGCAGAACAAAATTAGAGACTAAAAAGAATTAGGCATCATAGTGGTAAGTAGCCATAGGCACATTTAAGGACAAGAGAGCCATTTATTGCTCATACTACTTAGTTGTGAATAGAACCACTCAATCGCCTTGTTCGACTCTTGTCAAAATCCTCATTCCCCCTTTTATAATGAGAGTATTTAAACTGTCATTTTATTATTCATCTGACAGTCGAGTTAGTAGAACGTCGTGCGAATACAGTACTAATATATGTGCATGTAGTAATGTATGAATGTTATCTCGTTATTTCAGGTGTTGTGTTGTTGTCCATTAGTTTCAATTAAAAATTAAATATACACGCGTGTTATTTTTATTACTTTTATTATTTATAAATTGATATTGTCAAGTTTGTTATTTTACATCAATAAAATGATGGAGCTTGTTTTTTATAATGTACAAATGTTCTGCGTCTGAGAGTTACATATAGCCTATCTTTTGCCGTCTCACACATTCGGTGAACTTTCATTTTCCTCCTGCGGCCTTTTGTTAGAGTGAAGATGAAAAGGGAAGTGTAGTAAAAGGTGTGTTGATGTTGTTGGTACTTTTTTTTGTATTTGAGAGAGAATGAAATCACGTAGATGGTAAAGCATGGCGCAAACAAAACAAATGGCAAAAACTAACTTGACTGATGACGATGCTAGGCAAGTGATCAAACTTGTATGTAATTGCTGAAGCAATTTAATGCGAACAACAAAAAATAATGTAATAATGAAATTGGATACAATCTCTTTTTTCTTTTTTTGGCCCTCTTCGAACAAAAAACAGTTTAAAAAGGAATCTTTACGTTTGTTGTACAATTCATCATAGATTAATTTTGTACTCTTTAACAATTAAAAATACTTTGAAAAATCCTGAATTGAGCTTGTCAATTATCAGAATTACATATGTTTTTAAATCTTCATTAGAATCTCATAGTAGCACAATTTAGTAAAGGAATGAAAACCGAAAACTAAACACGACGATGATGATGATGATGATGATGAATTGTATTTTGCATACATGTTTCCATAAATATTGAGAAACACCCGCAAAATGTTTTTAGAATACACAAATGGGATTGTTTGCTGTCAAAAAACGTTCCGACTTTTGAAATTACCTTTTAAGGTAAGCAAGGAAACAATTAACTGGGATAAAATTTGCATGATAAAATGAACATAAAAGCGTACTTTACTCAAATCTCTTTACAATTTATTTATTTTTGCCTGAAAATGTAGAAAGCGTCATTGGTACACAATAACACAATGCATCAAAAGATAACAGTTCAAGAAGCAGAGAGAGAGAGAGAGAGCCATTAAGTCGTCTCTATTTTGTTTTTTTTAGAAAAAAATTTCACACAATCCTCATTCAAAACTAATAGTGAATGTAAATTGTATTCGTGTTCGTTATATATATTTTTTTCTACTTTCCGTTATACTTATTCAAGCTAATATTTGTCCGTATAACCCATCCACCAAGCAAAGTTATAATATGTAACTTTATGTGAAAATGTTTGTATATATATGTATGTATATATGTATATATCATGCACTTGTATTCAAAGTGTAGTTACCGATGTTATTGTATAAATGTTCCATTCTCCTCTTCGGCTTACTTGTCGTAAGTTACTTTCATTTTTTTATTGGTTTATCAACGTACTAAATATTTACATATTATTTGTAAGGAAATTTCCAATATATCACCCGTCTAAGGATCTTCAATTTTTAAGTAAATCTAAAATTAAAAAAGTGGCTATAATTAGGAATCTACTGAAAAGAAAAAGACATTTCATGTGTAATTACTATATATTTAATGCTGTACTCCAGTAAAAGATAAACACTTACAGAATATTTTAGCTTAAATTAACAACATAACCATCCATTTATTAGTAGCTACATACATACCTATGTATAAAATTTGTGACATGCAACTCCATTTCAATTTTCTCATGAACCAACAAGAAGATACAAGATAATTTGATTATTTAAAAAAAATGACACCCTACTTCATTTCAGATTTTTTATTGATAATATTAATCGTTATTAGACCTAAATTTGGATATTGAATGACCCGAAAGTTGTAAAGTGTTAAGAGTTTTGTCGCTAATGCCAAAGAGCTACATATTTGCATATGAAAGTTAATCCTTAAAAATGCTAGCATGTATGCATAAATTTATGTTTCATTTATGTCTAGCAAATATAATTTATATTCCGTATATATATTACTGCATTGTTGAACTTTTTAATAATAATAATAATATTCAGGAAATAAGCACATATATTAATGCTCCTCAGGAGACAGAGTTTCCTGTGTTCCCAATAAATAAATTACTTTTAAAAAAATAGTTTTAAAGCAGACATGCCTCTTCTCCTCAGTACAGTATTTCTTCTCTATTATTGCCTTCACTATAATGGCACCTCGTATTTATTGCCACTATTGGTCCCGCCCTACGTTTTTCAAAGTTATTTTGTCTCGTTATTGTTGCACCTCACATTATTGCCTTCTAAATAATTGCCCTGAGAAAAATTCCCGTTTGTACTTTGTTTACGTCTCTTATAAATGCATATCTAAAAATATGATCTGACTTATTATTTTGTAATTATTTTGGTGGTACAAACAAAAATTAGGTTATGTATATCTATTATACATTTTTAACTGTTCAAAAATATTATTCACATCAATCAAGCCCATTTGAAACGACAAATTGAAGTGTATTAAGTCGACATGGAA
>JAITYZ010003651.1:0-11169 GCA_027744595.1 Paronellides praefectus
ACTCAAAAAAGTGAAATATATATTCTGTTGAGCGTCAAGATGAAGAGAGCAACAGTGGCATAGAGAGTAGTACTAGTAGGCAGAGTGGAGAAAACCCTAGGGTTTTAATAAAAAGCCCAACCCGGGCGGGTTTTAATGGGTTTTTGGGTAAAAATGGGTTAATTTGGGCTTTAATGGGTGTCTAATACACAAATACATATAATGTGTATTTCTACTGTTCTAAAGATAGATATAGATGCATTTACACATATATACCTACTAAATACATTTTTAAATGGTATTTGAGGAATTGAATGCATTGTTTTGTTTAATAAGCCACAGTGATCCAGACTCAAGCTAACAATAATATATATTATATATAATATATATATAACATTTTTATGTATATATAGCATATTTTGTTATAAAAGACATTGTAGAGCTTCCTAATAGCATTATTTTATGTTTGAAATACTTTAAAACGAGTCTGAAAGCTAAAAAGAGCGAATTTTTAATATTATTTGAAAAAACCCATTAAAACCCAAAACCCACCCAAAATATGTAGTGGGCTGGGTACATTAAAACCCGGGCAAAAATGGGTAACCCACTATGTGGGTAGTGGGTGGCTATCCACTCTGCTAGTAGGTCACTCACACAACAGGGTAGCTACCCATATTGTACCAACTTGTTGCTCAAGAAGAAGAAGATGATGATGATGAAGAAGAAGAACGAAATTATAATGAAGACGCAGTAATAAAAAGAATATATATGTTTGTTGTGCTGCGCGCAGTCCACACACAACAAACACAAAAACGTTGTTGTCATCATTAAAAGCAACGGGAAAGGGGTATCATCATCATAAAAAATGTAAACTCACAAGCCACACCACCGACAAAACTCCGATGAAACTCCTTCCTATCTATCATTTTCCTACCAATCCTACGTTTTTACTTGTACATACCTTTTGGTCAGCAACTCACCATCTCAGAGCTCATTCTCGGCAGTTGAGCGGTATGAATGATTCAAGGAAAAGGAGGAAGAAACAAAAAAAAAGAAGTTATGTATATTATGTGATTTTTATGGAATTTTTTTTGTGGGTTTATTTTATTCATTATTGTTATTACTTTATGTTCAACTTTTTAGGTAGTTGGCATAAACTTTCTTATTGTTTTTTTTGTGGGTAGTAGTGGATGAACATGGACTCTGACATTTGTAGAATAACAACAGGTGCAGCAGCAGCAGCACGAAAGGTATTGCACCTGAAAAAAAAATTCATTTTATAATATGAATTTTTTGTTTGAATGAAGAAAGTAGCAATGAGGAGGATGATGATGATGATGATGACGGCTAGGAAATGGCAAACAATTGGTGTATCAAGTGATCTCCTGCTGGTGCACTTGCAATTGTTATATCGGTTACCAACACATTGCAACTTGACTCTTCTCAGATGACGATAATGATGACACGTTATGGTGATGACTCATTTCAGGATGCTGTTCAAGATGATGATGACGCGTTTGTTGGTGTTGGCGGGGGTGCAAATATATACATACAATAATATATATATAATATATCCTTCTAATATGATTCACATGGCCTTGCCTTGTTTCTGTGGTTTCTGGTCTGCTCTTGTTTTGGTCTGTCTTGTGGCTTTTATTACGATCATCATCATCACCACCGCCAATAATATTACATCTTTTTATTCCTGTGAACATGAATTGAGGAAAACTACATATCATTTCATCTTTCAATTTTCTTCTTTTTTTTTCTTGATCATATCTTCCCCTTTCCACGCTCTTCCACAAAGGAAACCACAAAAGAACGTAAAGAAAAGGAAGCTGAAGAGCAAAACTGCTCTTTTGCTAATCATTATCAAATTATTATTTCACATTTTACCACCACAAAATCATCACTTTTATATCGCATGTTTTTTTAATGCAGCCATGTAGCTGTTTTGCTGCGGTGCACAATGTCCCTCTTTTCATACTTGTTGTACTTTTCTTTTATGGCATTTCATCTTTTTACTATTTATTTTGATTTGCTTCGATTTTTTAACGAACCAAGTTACGGGATCTTACGTATTTATTGTTATGACTGGGGTATTTTTTGCAAAAAAATATGCCGAACAGGGAATGCCGACAGAAAAATGTTGGTGGAAAAATAAGAGGGTTTTTTGTCTTTTATTATTATTATTATTATTCTTATTGTTATAGCAGTGCAGAGACCTTAATAAATTGATTTAAAAAATAAACAAAATGAGTGCCGTATTGGATAATGTCTTGTTTGTAAGGTCAGCAGTACAGAAGTCAGTTAACCTGTTATACTGGGAAGAGAGCATGATGATTGGTTTTTAAATGCTCTCATTGGAATAATGAGAAGCTTGTCCTAGTCGGCACGTCCTTTGTTGCTGCTGCTGCTGCTTAAGCTACCTACTGACACGGTGCATTGCATATATTGCTTGCTTTAAACTTGAAAGATAATAATAAATAAATATGTTGGTTGTCAATAAGCCAAGTGAGTAGTAGTAGAAGTAGTAGTGAGGCAGCTTTTTTGTGGATTTTTTTTAACAAGGTCTTAAAATAGCATAAATCATGGTTTGACACTTAAAACTTGAGAGCACCGTGCGCGGACCAAGTAGAAAATAAAAACGTGTACAATATCCCGTTATTTTGGGTATCATTAGTAGAGAAAAAGGAGTATCTTGAGGGGTGCATTTGAACCAGAAGGTAAATTAATTGATCACTGCCAAATTATTATTATTCGCCATTACTATATCATCATGACATGTAATGTAGTTCATTAGGACCTTAATAACTTCACGCGAAAAAAAGACAAAAAATTTTTTTGAGCATAGAAAGATTTTTTTTTGTACACGTGTTCAAAAAGTAGAGTTTATCAAATTGCGTGAGCGTTTTTTGAACATGAAATATATACACAAGGTTTTTATTTATTTATTATTTAACTCAGGTATGCCCGGCAGTATTTGATGTGATTGCGAAATGGTTAAAAAGAAAATATATATAAAGACAAGATAAATGTGCACTTCCCATTGGGAAGTAACGTGGTATAATAATAAAAGAGGAGCGAAAAGTAAGAAGAGGAATGAAATAAATTACAAATTTGTCATAAATCAAAATTTTGTGTGTGACCATTGGATTCTTAGTGAAATTGAGAGGATTGATAGGATTTTGATAAAATATTGTAGATATATATTTTTTTGGGAGGAGAAGGCGGGGAAGAAGAGAGAAGAACAAGTGGTTTTTGTTGGTGCGGTGGTGATTGAGCAATAAAAAAGGGGTAAATAGATCATCGTGATGTATAATATGTGCATTCTTTTTACAATGCATATTTGTATTTAAAAAAATATTAGAAAAAAATGAGTTATGAGTTTGTAATTTTTTTGTTTGAAGATTGCATTGCATACAAAAGAATTATATATGCAATGCCCTCTGCCTCCCCACCCGAAAATGGATTTTTTGGGCTTTACTATTTTACTAGCAAATAAAAAAGAAAGTTTTTTTTAATTTTACAAATCCATCCATTTGACTTGAAGTGGACTAACCAAATAAATGAATGTTGCAATAAATCGTCAAAAAAATAAAAATTGACCAAAAAGGAAGTAGTAATGGTAAAATGGTGGCAGGCAGGGCAGTTGTTGTTATGGTCAATCTATTTAAAAAATCATTTTGTGGTTTCTTAAATCATAATTTTGACTTTTGACAACTTTATCATTTATGCTTTTGACATGTGGCTATTGATTTTTTTTTCTTCTTTGGATTCAAATTCAAATGACATATTTTATTGTTAACGTGCTTACAAGTAGACACGCACGTACAAAATGTACACTTAGGTATATACATATGCCGCCGGTGGTTAATTTTTGTGGTCGTGCATTACTAGTTTTTGGTCAAGGTTTGAGATTTGGTTGAGATTACAACAATCGTCATCTTTATCACATCACACATGTCCAGAGGTGCAGGTGGTGGTGTGTGTGGTGTGAGGGGGACGGGAATAAAAAGTGCACCGCGCAAAAAACCATTATCTTAACCGTTGACTTCCTGAGTGAGACCCACGAAATATGAATGTGTAATGAGGTGTTAGGGTAGTTGCTACATGGCTAAAAATACAAAAAAAAATATTAAGACATTCACTTTTTTTATTTTTTTTAGGCAGCCAAAGTCGTAGGAATACGTAACATAACTATTAATTATTGTAAAAGCCATTGGCAATGCACTAAAAGCTAAATACAATTTTTTTGTCTATAAATTAGCTTGTTAAACGAAAAAAGTTAGTTAAATGAGTTCTCTCTCTCGGGGGACGATGAAATATGCTAAATAAAGTATATTGGTGTGTTGTTGTGGAGCAAAAGGAGGGGGAATTGAATGGCAATTGAGAGAGGAAAAACGTTTTAATTTTTTTCCCTTTTCCTTCGTCTTCATCTACTTATTTTTATTGTTGATGGGGTTTAGCTTTTGTTACTGGAGCTTTTTTTTGATGAGCTTTGCTGTTTTATTACCATTTGACATGCGAAGCAAATCTTTCCAACAAGTATGCATGCACACAACGTCACAACCATTTTCTTTGGTTTGTTTGTGCTGCTTCTGTCGTTTCATTTCCAAAGTTTTATGCAAAAAAGAAAAAAGAGAAGAAAATTTCTTTGGACTGCCAGGACGATGACAAAATATACAAAATAATAAGAAAGGAAGACGAATAAAGTTGACTTTAAAAGGGTTTCTTCTTTTTCAAGTCAAGTTGAAAAAATACATGAGGCAACGCAAGAGAAAACTTTTTATTTTTATTTCGTTGCGTAAGTATTTGTATGTACACACCCATCTCAGCCACAACAAAAGCTTGCACAGTTCCAACCGGATATTAGATTGACAAAGCTCCGGAATAAAGACTTGTCAAGTAACTGGGTAGTCATTTTATGCAAACGACACACACACGACATCATTATCCTCATCGTCTCCCAAACCCATTTAAACAAGTTGGTTGAGTATCGAAATTACGCAATCTATGAAATATCAATACACGTGCTAGCAGCCTAGCCAATAAAAAAAATAAAATGTGGTAACTTGAAACTTTTCTCGGGTTGCCCCAGCTCGGGTGGATAAACATCTGTGAAGTGAACTCATTAAAATGTGCTTTAAAACAATGAAAAATGATGATGCATCATGAATGCATGCGGTAGGGAACTTTAATTGGTTGTCTTGTAATTATGTTAATAATTTATCATTAATAATAAATAATAATAATGAATCAATTAATTGTAAACAATACGAACCCTCTGTTCAACATCCTTTTATTTTGCAGTTTTTTTTTCGCATCAACATTGGAACATATTTTTTCAATGTACAAAATGTCATGTGACACTTTAATAATTTTTTTATGCTCAATTATCTTGGCAAAATAATAACAGTCACAAGTCAAGTTGATTTAGACTCGAATTATTAATCAACCACACAAGTATGGAAAAATGGAGGATCCTTCATTCACTCTTGTACTTTATACACCTAGTTTTTCCAACAGATGGAATGCAAAACGATATAATAATGAGGATAATCATCATCATCAACAACAACTTTATATCTTTGTAGCTTGGAGGATGCTTTTCTTGATTCTCTCTTCTTTTGGAATATATATTATATCAAAAGCAATAAATATTTTTTTGATAAATAATAAGGACAAGATATGCGGAACCGCAACAAATCAAGCAAACCCAGCAAAAAAATAAAAAAAAATGAGCGAGCGACCTTTACCATAATATGCAACATCTGATCAAGTTTCACCAGATGTTTGATACATTTAATTTCAATCCAGCAGATTTTCTTGATCTTCTTTTTCTTTCTTTTACAACTAATACCATTTATAATTGTGACCAGAAAAAAAACAATGGTAATGAAGTACAAAATAAAATAATTATACAAAATGGGGAAAAAAGTGAGCACGAGAGATGCAGATGATGAACATCTAATTTTTCGTACAAACCGTGCGTTATACATTGTCAATGTAAATCAGTTTATTAAAAACGAAAAAAAGTAGGGAAGTGAAGTGCCAAGCTTTCATCACTAATAAATGTGCTAATGATACAAGACTTGAACATCATTAAAAACGCTGGGATCTCTCTGCTGGATATCCATGTAAAGCTTGTTTGTTACCTTCAACATGCTCATGTTGATGATGATGATGATGAATATTATGAAGAAAGAGAAGATATACACAAGATATGTAGCAAACCATGCCGTCAAGTTGCAGCAGCAGCAGCAGTCAGCTCTCATCTTCTCTCCTTCTTATCATCGTCTTTTCATACATCTTGTGCTTCTACCGCTGCTGCTGCTGCTGATGTGGGTTTGGGTGGATATATTGTGGAAAGGGTTATTAAAATATGCACGCTCCACCATCATCATAATCATTTTCATAAAAACATGATTGTTTTCTGATCCACCAGCAACCCAACATTTTAAATGATGATGGGTAATTTGATCTGATCGTTGATATTAGTGTAGGGATACGTAATGTGCATAACAAAGCTAATAATTTCATATTTTCCAGGTAATTTTCACTACATTGTACACGTGGGCATTAAAAAAAAGTAACATGACAAGTGCGTATGTGTGTTGTGTGTGGACTCCACACTGTGGAGGACCCTTTTATTTTACAACTTGTGTGTTTCTCTTTTTAATTGTTTTTTTCGTAATTAAATCAACTACTGAGCTGTTAGTTGCTGGTGGTGGAAAATTTCAGCTCAATCCAAATAAATAAATGTGAGGAGCTTTTCTGCCAAAAACAAAATGTTTTTTTATTTGTTTGGTTTAATGATGGGAGTATGGCATTTTAAAAGGGACCATCACTGTGTGTTGTTTTTGGTATAAAAGCATTAAAATAAATGAGTATTAATCCACTTGTTTCAACATGCTTCATTATTTTGTAGTATTAATTCTCTAATTGATGGTTGGTATATTGAGACAGGTGTATTTATAGTAGTGGTGGCTCTGTTTCAAAGCTGAAAGGACTGAATTATTGAGAGCATTTAAATTAATTATAAATATTAATCCTCTTCCAATGAATCTTTGATCAAATCCGAAGAGTTCCCTTTGAATTCTGACTTTCTGAAGTGAGCATGTAATGTATCCATGTAAATTTGATCAGCGTCATTAAATCTAGACACAATGATAGCTTTGCTAAAAATATAAAGACATTAGCAACTAAAGTATATACACAAACAAGCACATATTATTCAGTAGCATTATTAATATTATTATTATTATAATACAATATACAGAGCTGCCTCCATTCCTCACAATCAGTTTTTTGGATCCAAAATTAATGCGAACCTGATCCTGTCTTCTTCACAACCTTGTTACTCTTCCTCCTCTCAATGGGGAGCTTACTACTTCATTTGCCTGGCAGTAGTAGTAGTGGTGGTGATGATGGTAGTTATTGAAGAAGAAGCTTACTAAATGCTCACTCGCCGGTGGTAGTTGCTGCTCCTGTAGTAATATCACCCTCTTTTTCTGTCTGTCTGACCACCTTATTAATTAATCAAAAGCAGAGGAGGATGATGATGATGATGATGTTGATCATGATGCTGACTATCAATAGCATATATTCATATTGTTATTATTATTATTTATAACATTGCATTATAAAATGTAATAGCATTAGCACAAATGAGTTGAATTGAAAGCTTCTCCTTTTTCATCTCTCGTTCGTTTTCGTTAGGATTACTAATCAATGTGAAAGATTTATATAAATATATATATTGCCATGTATGTTTCCACATAAGAATCATCAACATATTATCATTTACTCTTGATGCTGATGATGAAGAAGAAGAACAAGAGGGGTAGTAGTGGTGGTTGTGTAATGGCAATAATAATAATAGTGGGGAATAGTATGTCAGCAGGATACTATGGTGTGCATGTGTGTCTACGGTCGTTATGGTTGGGATGATGATACTTTATGGTGTGTGGTTGCTCTATGGCCAGAGCTCATAATTGTGATGAGGATGATAAGGCGTGAGGAAAAGAGAGTAAAGAAACATTTATCATTTATTTTGCACAGCAGCAACACTGTGAAGAAAAGATAAGAGGAGAGAGAGAGAGAAAGAAGAGAGAGGATTGCTACTGGAATTATTATTGTGTTGGCTTAGTGTACAACAGTTGTGATCTGCCCTGCCCGAAGAAGAATCCCAGCATCCATCGTCTCGTGATCATCAGGAATATATGAATATGTGTGAATGTAAAATCTTACATGATCAGCAGGAGTCATTTCAGACCATCTCATATCCGCTCATACTTTACCACACTGCATCAAAGAGGAGGATGAAATGGAAGGAGAGAGAAAAAAGAGCAAAAATACAATAATAAAAGATATACATGTTTGTAGAAAGCGAGAAGAGTCTCAGACATTGGGGAAGATGATGATGTTGATGATGAGAATGATATCATTTCAATGATTCAATCCCGGAGAATACATTTGTGAGTGTATTGAACCAAGTCCAAAATCCATTTTCCATTGGGTTTATAGTAGTGCCACTCTGGTTGGTGGTGGAACTGCCAAATAATAATAATAATAGCGCAGCAACAGAAGCGGCATCAAATATCCTCATCATCAAAACTGTTACAAAACAGTAGAGTGAGATGGAAAGAGGGAGAGAGAGAAAAGCATGATGTTATTGATGATGATCCGATTCCGTCTCATCCGCTCCACTCCACCACTACTACGACGACCATGTCGACTATCCTATCCTCCTGCTAGATTTTCTTCATTTCCCGTTTTCCCTCTCCTTTCATCTTTCATCTGTCCTCCTGATGAAAGCTACACCAACCACCACAATTCCTCAATTCACTCTGCTCGCATTAATCTGGCTGACTGGCATCTCTGCAAGTTTACAACAACACACGGATATATATATACACAGTGTGCAATGTAGTCACAGTGGAAAGTTGTACGATGGTAAAATTTTAACGTTATTTTACCAACAATTTCCGAAAAAATAATAATAAAAAATTGTCCAGCAGCGATGCACATTCATCCACTTTTAATGAGCTGTTTCAAGCCACTTTATATTTATTATTATGATCATCATCTTCATGACTCATGGTGACATGTGAGGGAAGTTGAACAAGTACATAAAAACGTGCATAAAAACAACCGGTTGGACTCAATGATTATCTCTGCTCGTGTCAAGCAGGTCATCATAGCAGTTTGTTATGACATCTCGTTTCTTTTTTTTTTCTTCCTTGCCTTGTGATGATCCCATCAAACCAGAAAAAGAAAGTTGAACACACAGATGAACGATTACAAATAATGATAATGATGCGGCAGATGACTTCTCTCTCCAGAACCTCCACATTTTTATACATACAGGAATAGTAGTGGCTATAAACCAAATATGAATGATTTCATCAAGATGGTTGCTTCTGGATTTCGCAACTGATTGTGAAAGGAAAAAAAATATGGCGATAAGGCGGTAGTATGGTTTATTTTTTTGTGGAGGAAATATGTTGTTCAACAGTAATTTCCGGCTGAAAGGCTATTAAATTCTATGATGATTACGATGATGATGATGATGGCACAAGAGAAAAACAGCCGCAACAAAAGCACAAGCGGTGGCAATGCTATACATAGAAAACGGAAGGAAATAACAAGTAAGAGAGCAAAAGATAGACTGTAAAAAAAGTTTATCTGTGAAGAAAGTTTCATCATCGTCGTTATCATCCTCCTCCTCAACAGCTTATATGATTATATATAACCGCTTGTCGCATCTCAATGACTTTTTTGTTCCTTGACTTTACTTTCTCAACACAAAAAGTCAGCTTGATTTTTTTTTCTTTTTCCCGAGTTCCGCTTTCCGGTTTTATTCACTCAACTTTTTAGTTTCTTGAAAGATTGCACACTACTCGGACTACTTTACTTTGTCTTTTTTTAATGATCAGTGAAGATGATGATTTCCAAGAAACGAAACAGGAAATGTTCCAGTCGTCGTGGGGGATTCCCATTTCAGACTTGTGGTTGGAAAAAATAAAATGATGTTATGCAATTCAATTCATTATTTTCCAGTCTACTTATTTATTTTTTAGAAAAACTGAACTGGCTGAATATAATTTTCCATAATTTGATTTTGATTGTACATATATTTTTTTTTGTAATTCAGAAAATAAAAGTGAACAAGACAGAAAAAAGTGGAAAATGTAGCGTGTAAGCTGTGTATTTTAATAATTTAAAAAAAATAATAAATGTGGCAACATTTTACAGCACCGCACCACCGTTTAGGTGTACACATCAAGATAAAAATACACACACCACTTGAATGTGAGTAGAAAGAAAAAAAGTAGGGTTTGCGTGCTCCAAAGAAATAATAGTTAAGTAGTAATAATAATGGGTGATTGTGATTGTTATGATATGATTGTTGTTGCTCTTCTTGTTGTTGTTGTTGTTGTTGTGCAATGTTTTATTTTTATTTTTTAACAAAAACCTGAAAAAAGGGTTAAAAAGTTATATAATATTACGTAAGTGTATAGTTACTGGAGCACACAAATACAATCCAACAAGTTGAGTTGACTGGCGTCAATAATGAGAGAATATGGGAGATTTTCTTTTTTCAATTCATTCAAATTTCAAACTTTGTAACTTTGTTGCTATTATAATTTTTTTTAAACTTATTTAAACCACCACCGAAAATTTTACTATTATTATTTTATTTTTTGTTGCGTAAGTAGGTATTATGCAGGTAGGCATGCATGATATTCCGAAATTTTTAAACAAAAGTTGAAAAAAATATCATTATTATTAGGTACGACTATTATGATAATATGATCACCATCATCGTCATCATTATCATATCACTTGACATGAAGATTGGTACTAGACATGCATTCAAAAGACAGAGATGTAAGCGTTTTCATTTTATTATCATTATTCCACTTTTTTTTCCTTTGTCTTGTTCGGGTCTGCTGGTGTATTTTTACAACAAGCTTCCATCTTGCATCCATATCCATACACACACACGTGAAAACACTTGAATGAGAGAGTGATGATGGTCGGTCTGTAAAACAATCCAAAGTTGAGAGAGTCAATTGAAAGTTGGAGAGGAGGGAAAAAATGAGGAAAGAAAAGTGATAGGTGAGAGAGCACAACCATCACCACTACTTATGTGATTTTTGCGGCGCGGCTGTGGAACACAGG
>JAITYZ010003652.1:0-40567 GCA_027744595.1 Paronellides praefectus
AAAATTTATAATATATAATAATAATAATAATAATAATACAAAAAGTTTGTACGTTTTTGATAAGTTTACAAGTCCTGTTTTTGCTATCCACGTTTATTTTTTTGGGTCTGCCTAGCCTTCTGTCTCTGATGCTATTTCACTCTCCTTCGTGTTTTGCTTATAAAACATATTGGGGGTAAGAATGTGTTTTTTTAGACAATGAACAAAACTTCTTCTTTTAGATTTGCTCTCCTCTTTTGTCTTTCACCTTGTTTTCAACAAGCTTAACAGTATCTGATAATGTTTGCCCCTCCCTCTTTTACTGCTCGCATTCACATTTGTAAGTATTTTTTATGTTGAGCAGAAAAAAATAAATATACTGACAATAGAAAAAAAGGGTTGTAAAATGGGGAGAAAGGAATTTTTTGAGACTTCCTGTCTTTTATTCATTTTTGTGTCTATCTGTGTATATATCCACCTGTTCTACACACACTAGATAGACACAATAAATACAACACTGGGACTAACTTACCTGTCCTTTTTTATGTGGCTATAATAATAGGTCCCTTTTTTGTATTCCTTTTTATGTGCGAAATAAGATGAAGAAAAGCTGCCTCGTGAGAGCTATGACGTATCTATATTGCACCGCAAATATAATATGGCTCATGAGTATGTTGTGGTATATATAAACCTACATATTATACATACATGCATATAAATAATATAATATTTTACTTCAACATAAGATTATCTACACTTTTTTATGATGTTGAAAAATGTAGGACGATAGGAAATAGGAAATGTACGTAAGCCTAATGTTATGTGTGTGTAATATATGCTTGGGATATAAGGACCAAAAGTGAATTAAGGTGCAAGCAATATAATATGCAGTTGGTACCACTCTTTGAACCTTTTTAAAAGAAAATCATAAAGAAAAAACGCAAAAGGACAAGTGTAGAGGTATACCAACCATTCATGTAAATTTTACAACAGTAGAAAAATAGTCTCTTGAGAGAGGCACATGGAATACTAGAAAATATATAAGACAAACGAATGGATGAAACTGCCAGAAGAGTGATATATTCATAAATACGTACATACCAACCACTTTTTCCTTTTTATTTTTATATATTTTTTTATTTTCAAAAAAAGAGGGAGAGAAGAAATAAAAGACATGGAAAAATGATTCACAGCCTATACCTTTTTGCTTTCAGGATCAGTAGCTCTGATTCAATTTCCTTGTATATGTAAATAGGTAACTGACTGCAAAAAAAAATATGTGCTTCTTCACTTCACATTTTTTGTTTTCTTTTTTTCCCTTCTACTTTTCTCTCTCTCTCTTCCTTTCTTTTTCCACATGAAAAAAGTTTCCTTGGGATAATGTTTTTGTTCACGAAAGAGAAAAAAAGGAACGAATGAGGAAACAGAGCAGAGCAGAGAGAGAGAGACGAGAGGCCATACATTTTATATATAGATGGGTTGCTTTCAATTTCTTTCTTTCTGTGAGCCTCCCTTCTTTCTCTGCCATGTGCATGTACATTGTACATACAAACTAACATTTATGCTGTGCACACGAAATACGCAGAATAATGTGCTTTATTGTGTGTTCCTTGCAGTCTTTGTCGTTTTCCTTTGAATTCCCATCATTAGCAGGAAATATAGTTTATTATTCACCTACGAATAAAATATACATTATATTTTTAGGACAAGGCTAATATAATGTTAAATAAAAAAATATTTTTTGGCTTAGTGTACGATCCAAAAACGTATGATCTGCTGAATATTAAAAAGAGGTTTTCAGAATTAGGGAAGTCGATAAATATAGGGCTATATAATATCACTTACGTCGTTACACAAGAAGATTGAATGTACGTACGTATTACAGCTACATAATATATGTAATGTATATACCTATATATGTTGTATAGATATAATTATATGTGTATGATAGCTTTGTTAGGAATATATCGGATTTCCGGAGAAAATAGTGCATGGTTTTAAGATGAATATGATGCAGTCTACTTTTACTTCGGAGTATTTTATATCCACTATACGTCTGCTCAGCAGACTCCGCTGTCTTACTATTTACAAAAATATATATGCGTTTATATATTTCGTTTGAAAATGCACTATATTCTCTTTCTATGTTGCTTGCAAGCAGTTATACATATCAAAATTGTGTTTAAAAACGTTGATCTTTTAAAGTAAATGCATATTATTACATTATGTACGTATAGACATACAAATATGTACATACATTATTATTGATTTAAGTACAAATTGTATTTTCAGTATAATTCATTTATTTTGTTTTTATTTTTTTTATTTTGACTTATGGATAAGTACACTGACAAAGGCAGAGGACAACAACATGGAATGAAATAGACATGTGTTCCCATATAATAATAATATGTTGTTGATGTTGATTTTTGAACATTATTTTTTATATTCTGTGTATTTTTTTTGAACTTGAGTCCTCTAATAAATCCAATCACTTTTACCATCTATTTCTTCCTTCCGTTTTCTTTTTCTCTTTTTGCTTTATGTGTGCATTGTGTTTTGACTTGACGGTATTTCCATTCCCATTTAGATTTTTTTCTTCCTCTCTCTCATTCTTCGTCTCTGTCTCTCTTTTTTCACATTCCCCTCTGGCAAAAAAATAGGGTGGAAAAATCGCGACAGAGAAGTAGAGTTAGAGAAATGGTAACCTCGTAGGTAAAAGAGATGGTGTACTTTAAGTACCAAAAAACGAATGACGAAAAAATAACACCAGGATTGAAAATAGCTCTGTATCTACATAAAACATACAGATATAAATAAATAGCGTTGTTACTCATACGACTGGCTGTGACTGTGCCTGTGTGCCTATACGTTTTGCTTACATAATAACGTATAGGTATATAAACTTGTTCAGTTTTCACCTAAATAAAATGAAGGGAAAGCCAGCACGGTACGTTTATAACAACATTCAACGAGACAAATACAAAGGAGTATTGGAATCAGGGGAAATGGGAAGCTTTTCAGGTTTCTCTCTCTTTACTTTCACTCTCTTTCTCTTAAAGCCATATACATATGTATGTGTACAACGAGAACAGGAGACATGTACATAATGTGTGCTGGTTATATATACATGCATACATACCCACACACTTCATAAGTACACATATGAATATATAGAAAAGTTATATGTCTCCGGCTGTGATAAAACACATTTTTATGTATGTAGGCACACTACTGACTGATTTGATGCTTTCCTCAATATATTTATCAGCTTTTTGGTGCTATTTTTTTCTTTCTTATTCCTCAGCATCATCATCATCATCTTCCCAGCACTATACGGCTCACCAATCTTTTCCTGATACTTGCAGTGCAGTGCTGTGAGAGTGCTTCCTCCCCTACTGTTTTCCTCATTCTGATGAATACATTTCTAATGCCTGCACTAACACATACACATTTTTTGCTTTCTCACTCTCTGTCTTCTTCTCTTTCGTCTTCTTTCCCGTCGCTTCTCTTTTTTTTCTGAACTGTTTTTTTTATTTTGCAATTGCAAAGGCTTTTCACACAAAGAAATATTGACAGTTTCCCAGTATCTCCTTTTCGTTTCCCTAGGGGAAAATTTACGCGGCTCCATGAGCGCCAGAATAAAAGTCGTTCATCAGTATAAACGCCTGTAGCCACCAATGCTGCTGTTGCTGAGTTGCCGTGCCGTGCCACAATCCAATAATTCCTAAATCGACTCTGATATTCTTTGGCTACGTTTACATTCAAAGCCACCCAATATATACATATTACATATATATATGTCTATATTATCTCTCTGAGTAAGCGTTAGCATCAAAAGAGCAAAAAAACATAAGTATATTCTCTCAGAGGCAGACATTCTGCTCTTTTTTCTATGAAGAGACAGAGAGGGGAAAATCGTGTAAGCTATTCAAGTGAAAGCTGTTCGTTGGGGAGAAAGCTAAGCCGCTATATCCTCATACAATCGCACACATCACATCTGTTATTGTAGTAATAATGTATCTATGTACATGAAATGTGTGTAATCCGATCAATTTAATATATATTATTATTATTTGAGTAATATTATTGGGATAGGAGCAGGGAAAAGAGAGACACGGTGCATTTACTTTTGTAGTGTGGGATCCGTTATGCCAATCTGAACAAATTAAATGCAAAGAGTTTTGTTGTACCTTGTCTCTTTTTTTATCTGCGGTGGTGGTGTGAGTAGATTCTATGCGGATATTTTGCATAGCCATGAATGCATGCATGCATTACATAGTGTAGTATATGGAGAGGCCCTTTGAATTTGATGCTAAATTTAATGGCAAGGATAATGAGTGTCTCGTTTATTTTGTTTCATGGAAATAGCAAGTGATTTTGAGATTCATTCAAAATTTATTCGCAGTATTTCAGATTATTTGTGTGTTTTATTTTTTTGTATATTCTGGGATGCAATATAAAACATGTAGGTACTGCATTTGTTGAATTATAAAGTAACATGTGTACGAGTTTTATGTGGGTTTGCTTAAATGGGACAGCGTTTATCGCGCGTGGTAAAAAGTGTAGGATTATCTTGTCAAAATAGGGCCAAAGGAAGTTATGGGAATTCTTCGGTTAACGTAATGTACGACTAACTAATACGAGATAAATATACAATGCAAAAAAACCTAATCAGTAGAAACGCATCAATAGTAAACCCCTTTCGTTTTTAGATTGAATGTGTAAAGGATGTAGGTCAATATATCCTTTTTATCTTTTAATGAATACTCAATGCATAGTAATTTAATGGATATTCCATGCAAAGTAAATATACTTTTTCAAATAATCATAATAATCAGGATAATCATTCAATAAAACAAATTCACTGTTTCACGAGCTTGAATTAATTTATTTTTTGCTTTAAAAGAGATGTCGCATTTATTTTTTTTATAAAAATTTACACACTTGACATGTGTTTCTCTGTATGTATGTGTGTGTTTTTTCAATTTTCTATATAGAGCCTTCAAGATCTTCAACGAGCAGTTCGTGACGGTATAATGATGTTAAAAAACGTCCTGGAAGAGCTCCGTCGGAATTCGGATTCAGAAAAGAGTGCTGTCAATGCTGTTTGTCAGACGATTTCTGATGCCCTCAGCAAAACCCAGGAAAATCTCCTTCGTGATGTTGATTGGTGAGTTTGTACTTTGTACTAACAAAAAAAAAATACCAAAGTAAACTTTTGTATCACAACTCTATATATGATATGTTCACACACAAGCATAGCAATATAATATATAAATGTACGTACATGTACGATGGAAGATAAGAAGTAGTAAATAATGAGGTTATATATTTCGTTCGAATACGCAGCAGTGAAATGTTGCGAAATAATATAATAATAATATACATACATTCCACACACTCCAAAACAGTACTTTTTACATATAATATGTACCTATGCATTATATACGCATGTTGTACATGAGCAAGTCACTTTCGATATATCTAATTCTTCTTCCATCAGAAGATAAATAAACAAGTTGAATCACTCTCTCTCTCTCTCTGCAATAAATCGTGCTCTTGCATATAGATTTTTCCCCTTCATCCTAATTTGGTTTACGCACAAACATTCAACAATCGTCACAAACAGCCTTTTATGTAGTCTATCAGCTCTCTAATGAGATTTCCCAATAAATCCAGAGAGAAAAAATCCCTTTTTATACTACCACCAACAATGTACTATAGACTGTTTGCTTTGACTTCCAGTGTTTTCGCTACTTTTTATTCAAAATTTATATGCAAGTGTTTCCATGTTCCATCATCATCAACAACATATAATACATACATACGTATGTATAGGTATACTTCATACTTGCCTGTATATTTATATAACATTGTTTGATCGATTATGCAGAAAATAAAAAGAGATAGAAATATAAAACAAACTAGGATTTTATTTTATGTAAACTGAACCATACGAGAAAAGCTATATCAATTTTCCCTTTGGATTAGTAACAAAAAGAGGAGGGAGGATGTGTGATGATAAAGTTTCGATTTTTTTTTATTTCCACTCAATTTGGATTTTTATAGAATCTCTTAAATGCGTACTGACAAATAATCCCTTTTTATTAGCAATATTATTAGAATTATATAGCTGCCGTAAGCTAAACATAAACAGAGCACTCTGATGTGTATATTTATTATCTCTTTGTATAAAGCTAGTTTATTCGTCGACGTTAGCAGTAATTTTTTTGCGGAGAAATTTCATCGTTTTTTTATACTTCAACAGCTGCCTTCTTGTTTCCGCCGCCGCCGCTGCTGATGCTCATAATAATATTCCTGTCAGGTTGAATTCTTTCACCAACCAGATCAATGCTAACTGTTGCTTTCACACACACACAGGTTGTTTGTTAGTGGGGCTGATTCCAAAGCATATAATCTATTCTGAATATATAGCAGTTAAGTGTAAAAAGGAAATAGAGTGCGCGAGTAAAGTATCACCAATGAGGCTTGACTAATAAGAATATATACATAATACACATTGCCTTGTTGGAAGAGCAGAAAAGTGGCCCTATTCGCTTACTTACACGTTTGGTGGAATGTGCAAACTCAACAACATTATTATAACAAGGTTATATTATGTTTTATGTATGTTTTGAGAGGATAGTAAATAAGTGCAATTGAGCAGAATAACATATACCGTAAATGATAAATGATGGTTGATAGAAATGACAGTAAACCTCAATTTGTTTTAGATGACATGGCGTAAAGACAAGATGTACAAAAATCTTGTAAAAATATACATATTTATTCCAACAACGGCAACTTGTTAAAAGGGAAAATGTGTCGTCGTCGCTTCAAAAAAACTCTTATTATTAGACATATTATAGTCCACTTGCTTGTGAACAATATATAATATACCGGGTAGGTATATAATAGCTATTATGTAGTTTGCTAATAAGCACTAATATTATATGTGACGTTTTGTTTGAATGTGATTGGTAGCCAGTTGGACGTGAAGGACAAAGTGATCAAAGGTCAACTGAGCCAGCTTCGGACCGTACTGCCAACAATTAAACTACATCTTACCATGTGTGCCACAATCTCTAATGCTGCTAGTAAATACGACTTTCTTGACTTGGCCTATCCACTAATCGACCGGCTTATAGCTATTACTCATATGGGATATCCTATAAGGTGAGTAAAGGAAACCAACAAATAATATTTTCATATTTTCCAATATGTGCAATAATAATAATAAATGATATGATATCGTATTACATGTGCATATATGTACCTGTGTGTTTTTTTACCAAAAGGATGTGTCTCCGTCGTAACTCTTGTAAAACGCGACACGCGATAACAAATTAGACAATAAATGGAGAAAATAAACACGTTGCTTTAAACATTGTTAGCATTCCCACGTACGTCATTCCAAAGACTAAGAATTGCGCACACCTCGCAATTTGCTGTATTTCTTGTGTGACAAAAATAAAACGAGTAAGAAAACAGTGACATCCCCATTACACTAACGTATATGCCTGACCTACACATACATGTTTAACTTGATATTTTGATGTATATCAACGGGACTTTTAAGGTGCCGAGTTTTTTGTGTGTCCCTTTTCGTTATATTTCACTCTGGTTCTCATATAATTTAGAAATATATATTGCTAGACGTCACATGCTCTGCAACCAACAAGCACACTCTACGTTTTAGTTTAGAACCCTGTGAAATATAACCAATATCATTCTCATCATCAACAACATCCACCACCCAGCAATCCAAGCAAGCAGCGAAGCGAGAACCAGTGTGTATATTGTGCAGAAAGACAAATCGAAAATAGAGTGGAAAACACAGTAGCCTAGTTACCATTGAGATAAAGTTACTCTAATTTATTTTTAACACGAGGGGAAACCACCTTTTTTCGATTTCACTCTATTTCCGATTTGTCTCTCGTCTGCGTGCGGTTCCGCTTTCTCTATACGCTCTCACTCTGTTGTACTCTTTTTTTCTACTTGAGCGTTCGGGGAGACGATGAGACCCTGTTTGTCATTACGGAAGGACATGAATGGAAGCCATTTGTCGTCATAGCTGTCTCTCTAGAACGAAATGTAGCGTCAGCACTACATATATAAGTCTATCGAAAATCGACAGCGAGAAAAACGAATATACCATGCATGCAGGCCAGATACACAAACCTAAAAAAACCAAAAAACTATCTAGCGCTCACCGCCACCAAAGATATACACCAACCTATATTATTATTACACCCGGGTGACTGGTGTGTGTAGCTAAACTAACTAACCATGTATTGCTACTATGCTACTAGTGAAACGCACGGATAACTTCTAGAGATTTTTTTACAGTAAATTTCTACAGGCAATGCGACACCTTACTCAATATGATATTATAAGTGGTATAGTGAGTGTATAGGAGTGGATACGTACAACACAAACATTATCTTTCTTCGCAGGGCAAGATCATTATCGTAACGAGAAAAGAGTGTCACATCCATCATTTTTTTCTGTATCATTTCTTTCACTTCATCTACATAAAATATATAGATTGTCTCCCAGTCTCTCTCTCTCTTTGGTCTGGTGTGTGTGTGTGGCAGACTAAACCTAAGAAAATGAATACTACACTTTTCTTTAGCATTAGCATAGCCCACATAGTAGTCTGTCTAGTTTGTTGTAGGTACCTTTAACTTTACTCGCTGCATTCTCTCGTTACTGTATTGAATGTCAGTAAAAAAAGTATTCTACCAAAAGAAGAAGATATGTTATACCTTCAACTCGTTAAAAAATATGGAAATTTATTGACTTTCACGAGAAAGAGAGTTTCTCTTTTTCACCCAAAAAAAATTATTTATGCTCAGTGAAATCAGGAGCACTGCCATTGACAGATAATACATACGTATAATGGATATAACGTACAAGGTTTGTTGGTTTGTTTCTCTCTTGTCAGTTAAGTCTGTAGGAGGGGGTAGGGTAGATAAAAAAACTATCTTGTTTGTATTTTGTATGTATATGCTACTGTATACTAAAGCATAAGGTTAAACTTGTGTTTGCTAGAAATTACGCATGAATCTATATAGCGTGAGGAGAAAACCGCAAGAAGGTAGGTATATATGTTTTGGGTTTTCATGAACGGAACTAATTCATTACTCAAGCAGGAGAAAAAGGTGGTCTGATTGTGAAACTGATTGGGTTAACGTTTTACAGAGAGAAGGAGGCATAGAGAAAGTAGACTTGGAATATGATAAAAAACCTCACAAAATATTATGGTACAATAAATGACAAAGTCATAGATGCATATAATATGTAGATCTAATAATAATATAAATACTTGGATTTTTATATTAAAATACGATAAACCACACACAAATTACTACAAACCTTTTACAATACTATATATGCGATGTAAAATGTAAAAGCTTTGTATTAGTACATGTTTGAAAAAGGACGATAATTCTCAGCGGAAGTTTAACATGTCAGTCAGGAGAACTGAGGATGGTGAAAAATTACGGTTACCTTCCTGAGAGACGGGTAAGGATAAACGTCGTTTTTTTGGGGCGAATAATGCTGAATAATAACATGCATGGATTGGTCTACTCGTCTTGTAGTATAGGTATGACTACTAGAGCCGTTATGGTGCACAAGGAGAAAGCTAATAATACCACAGGATATAATACTTGTAAATGTCACTGAAGGAAAACTTTACATTGTATGCATGTGTGTAGGTAGGTATGTGTCTGTGGAAAGAAGCAATGAAACGAAATGGTTATTAGTAGAAAAAAATGCAGAAAAAAATGTTTGGTTTTGTCTTTTTTGGCTGGTTCACGGGGAAAGGGAGAGCAAAAGAGAACTGTTGACTCTCTAGACTTGACTGCTTTTTACGGCGGCTTCCTTTGACGATGGTGGGGATGATGATCATGATCGTCGTAGTATAGTATAGTAGTCATGCAGAGTTATCGTTATGAATTGGGTTTCACAAATAACAGGAAGAAGGGAAAAGTATGTATACGTGTACCTATTATATGTTATATACGGATGTGTATATATAAAATGTATATTTATGTAGGAAGTTCTTTTGGCGATGCATATTATATAAGTCGTAATGATTTATGAGGGAACAAGTTGTTTGGCATTTGTCGCATTGAAGAGAAAGAGTGGGAGCACATAGGTCGTCACTAGCATATTCCACTAATAATACGCACAATCCGGTACAATACTTCACCCCACCAACTTTTCTCTTTTTCTTTCCCAACTCATCTTTCTTTGAGCTGTCATATATTTTTTCTCTTTTATTTTTTTCTCTCTGTCTTTTTGCAGACCTGGACAAAGTAGTCATATTAAGTCCTTGTACAAAACGGAGATAGCACGTACACTCGAGCCTTGGATATCGGGAGCTCAACATCCACCTCCGTCTTCAGTGTTGGGAGCGTCGGGAGCAACAAATGCGACATCGTCCTCGTCGTATCCTCCGCCGGCGACTCCTGGCACCTCGTCACAAATTCCAAAAGACTACACCCATCCATCCATCAGCCATCATCATGACCCGTCATTCAATGAGCCGACGTACTCCCAGTACTATCCCATGTCGAGGTCAACAGTCACTCCTATCATGGGCCACAAAACTCCGGTTGGTGGTGGTGCCTCCGCGGCTGCTGGCGCAGGAGGGGGGTATGCCGCACCGGCTGGAATTGGTGTGGTACCGTCTGCAGGAAGAAAAACTCCTACATCAGGCCTTGGCAAGGGTTCCAAAGGTGATGGAATGGATGATAATTTTACCGCCCATTGTCGCTCCTTCACCGCTCACTTTAATGTAAGTCATGCATCATTACATTTGCCCTACTTTCACTTTTTTTTATACAGCAGCATATATTATGTACGTTCAAATGCATTCATACAATTTCCCAAACATCAACCCAGACCATATTTATTTTCTTTCCTTATATTGTTCTGCTGTCTGGTCTCTTAACACGTAACCTCTGTATACTCAACTTTGCAGATATTCCATTATACATGCATAATATATTTAATATTTAGCTACATTCATCCTTTCATATAATGAAATTATAGAGAAGAATAAAAAAACATCTCTCTACACGGCTACCTTTCATTTCTACATATACAAAAAACTAACTACCAGGAAAAAAGTTTTTTTTCTTTATTCTTCTTTTCACTCCTCACACTCTACTAAAAGAGGAACAGAGGAGTATATATAGCTCGAGAAGAGTAAAGAGCAAAAACCTCAAAGCAAATAGTGCGCTCCGTTTCTTTTTTTACTCTTCTCAAATTGTTCCATCTTTTTACTAGTGTGTGTGTGCCACTGTTATACTCACATGTCTTTTTGTACTAGTATATCCTCTTCTTATCCTCATTTCCCCCTCTCGTTCACTTCTTGGAAGAACACGATATCCCCTACCAACGATCAATTTCTGCTTGGATACTTTCCTGTCAAGAAGTAATGTGTAGGAATGTCGATAGTTTGTGGAGTGAGCAGCGGCGAGCACTAAAAGAAAAAAGAGAGGAAAAAGTGGCCAGGATCTCCCGGACTGGGTACCTAAGAGTACATTCAATGACTACCATTACACATGAATCACGTGCAATTCTTAGAGGAAAAATCCTGCATTAATATATAGGTATATTGTTAGCAGTACATAGAACAAAAAAGGGGTAGACCATGTTGTCAGTAGGCACAATGAACAAAAAAGAGCCAAAAATGCGTCCCTCTTTTTTTCTCCTTTTGAGGATACAACCGATGATAACGACAAATATGCATTTATTGTACCCACTTTTTCCTTTTGTTTGAAAAGTCAAGTGAGGAATAACAACATTGACAGGTCACATGCACAACGGCTACATGCTACATTATATGCTACACATTTTACACTTCAGAGTCAGACGAAAATAGTCCATTTTTTGTTTCTTTAGTAAAAACAGAATATAAATGTATAATGTATATGTTGTGTTTGCTGTTGTTGTTGTTGTGATGGCACCATGACATGGTGGTCGGTACTCGGTAGTGTGAACGGAACGCACTTGACATATTCCCTTTTTGTATCCCTGTCAAATTTTCTGAGAAAAGGTATATGTTACTGTTGTAAACAAGACAGGAGAAGAGGATTTGTAAGATGAAACCATGCCATGATGATATGGTCTAGAGAGTCTCGGAGCAAAGCATTTTCCACAGTGTTTTCTCTCTTTTTCTCTTCAACTTGACTGTTGCGAATGTGGACGAGACCACTAAAAAAAGCTTGTAAAAGCTGGAGTAGTAAAAGAAAGAGAAAATAAAAATGTTTCGGTTTTGTACTTCTTAGAAGCAAAGAGAGAGAGAGAAAAGAATTCCTTAGTTTTTTCTGCGTTTTTCTTTGTGTTCTGCTGCTGCTCAAATGCTGTATTTATTTGTTCTGTTGAAGAGATGTGTATATGACATGGCGTGTGTCAACGAGAAAGGAAAAAAAGGAATGTGTAGTGGTCCATTCCATGAAGATGAAATGGAAATCCTCTTTCTTCTTACTTCCTGTCTTAAATGCTCTGGATATTGGAATGAGAAGCAGTTAATGCCTTTGGAATATGACCCGTGGGCTATAACCTAACCCACACAGAGTGTCTCTCTAGCCATTTTTACTTTTTGGAAATCATTTCCAGTGGCGTCTAAAGCTGGGCTCATACTGCTTACAAAAAGATAAAGAAAGAAAGGGAGATGAAGCACGTGCTCACCAAATTGTTATATAATAAATATGTGCATACTCCTAGCACACATCTCTCTGCTTTTTTTATCTACAGATATATTGTGTACCATACCGCGTCACTTGACTATATCTATATCTGTTTGTAAGTGGTGGTGATATGATGATGGTAAATATGAAAGTTTTTTTTGACTTTTTCGTTTTCTCTCTGGTCATAAAACCCATTACTTTTACTACTCTGCAACGTACATTTTCTTGCAGTTATTACACGAGAGATGCTGGCTAGAAACATGCAAGATATTTTCATTCTCGTCATATTCGAATCTTGATTGCTAACTCTATTTTCACTAGCAGAAAAAAGTAACTTGTATATATATTATGTTTCCCTTCTCTATTTCCAACTTTGACTTTACGTTTACATAATTTATGCATGCGTACATGCATAGGTACATGCAAAACGTACATAAGCACGGTATAATCATGATTGGAATGCTTCTATTGCCTCACCCGAGGGTTTCTGCTGTTGCACTCAAAGTTGATACTTTTTGCACTCGTGTCATAATGTATGCCCATTCCCATATCATTCTTTTAAATTCCCAAACATCCACCCACGCCAAAGTATGGAATACTGGCAATAAAAAAAGTGGTTGTAAAAATTAAAAAAGCTCGATAACAGCTCGAGCAAAAGGTAACAAGTTTTATTAATTATTATGTATAAGTGAACTAATATGCATATTTTAGTATCAGCATATGGTTTTTTGTTTTTTCTATGTTGCCGCGTAAGCGTTTTCGAAGGTTGCATTTCATACTGGTTATCATAAAACTGGAAATAGTAATAATTTAAAAAAAAAACAATAATGCGGTTGCAATTACAAAATACCTATATTATTTTTATTCGTTTTACGTGAAAATAAAATGAATTCGGTTATTATCAAAGTTGTTCAGCATCTAATGTAAGTACAGCAGTACACAGCTCTGCTGAGCATCCGAAAATAAAAATTCGATAAAGGCTTTTTTAACAGGTTTACTTTTTATGCTGTAATGGTTTTGGAGCCGAGGTGAGTGAAATGTGTTGTTTTGCTGCTGAAGTGTACATCCTGCAACTAAAGTGATAACTCTCAGTTCTAATTTTCCAATATAACAACAGGATTATATTTTACAGAGTAAAAAAGTATAGTAAAGATACAACACAACAGCGCAGTGTTCTATTTTTCAATTTCATTTCTAATCCGAGCACTAACCCTGTAAACAATTATCTTTTAAAGTTTTTTTATGAAAGAAAGCCAAGTTTTTTTAGTGGAAAAGTGTGTGTGCCAGTTCTCAGTAGACAGGAGCGTGTAGGAGAAGGGTGAAAATGCTAACCTCCACTTTAATCTTATTATCTTCGCAGCTGGTACAACAGGGGATTCACATCGTAGTCATCACATCACAACACTCTCACTCAGCTCACAGCACACACTATGCATTCGGTGTGGATATATTTTTCTTCTTTTTTTTGTTGTTGTTGAGGGTTTATGAGAGTGAAAGTGGATACAAACTGGAAACTTTGAGTCACGAGAAGCGTCGTCATGCAGCTGTAAATGCTAAATTTGCCGACATTACTACATACAGTTTTATATTGTTTGTATAAGGGTGATATATTTTTATATTATATGTATATTATATAATTACTGTAAGCTTCGTAGGAAAAAATGATGATAATAAAAGCTCTAAACTGGATGACGAAGTGAAAATAGCATAACTCTTTTGAACACTCGACGCGTAAACAACAGTAAAGTACACAGCACCAACAACGCCAACTAGTACGTTTTTTATACAAAAACCGCAAATTCGGAGTGTTTTTTTTAAATAAAAAGTGTGTATGGTACACATTCTTTATTATTGAATGGCTTTTACGGAAATATAAAATGTAAACAATGATGTATGAAACGGAACGGAACTACTTTCAAAAGTCTCTGGGGATATGGCAGGGTAGGGAAAGTGTTGCATGAGTGCTAACGAAAAGAAGCGGTAGTAAGCGCACTAGAGGTCTGTATACTTTTATCTATAGTTTATTGGTATCACGACAAAAATGACGTCCGTCCGCTCCTGACAATAGTTCAAAAACTCATTTAATTTTAGTCAATTTTCACACGGTTGTTTGCCCGGGACATTCTGCGCTGGTATGTGGAACGTGTCCTTTGTTGTTCATATGGTCAAACCTCATTTATCCAAGGTTAGCGGGGAAAATTCACATTATGATATACATGCATACCTTATTATGTATAGCTTTAAAGTTTGATAGGATGCTTTGTGTCATTGAGACACACTTTGAATTTATTGCAAAAAAAAACACAAGCACTTGTTTCAATCTAAAAAGGTACTGTGTTATTTCTTCGGAACTAATTGGGAGACTTTCCTATACTCCAGTTAACTGAAGTTTATTATACTATCATTATGATTTTTATAACTACAAATAACTATGCATGCTGAGATGAATCCTGTTAAATTGAAGACATTGTTGAATTATTTTAGGGCGCTGTTAGTTGACAATGATGTCTCTCTCCACCACGCGCTCTTCAATTGAAGTGGGCATGAGCGAGTTGGTTGGAATTGGCACAAGCATCCAGTAATCATAATGCTCTAATATTATCTGACAATAATGATGAACGACAAGAAAGAAATGTACCTTATATATGCTTTACACTTTTTTAATGCATATCCTCAAATCGTGCACATAACGGTATGTAGGTACCCCAGTAAAGTGGCTAAAGACATTGTTTACTTACAGCCTGGTTGATGAATCTCTTTGAACGCTAACTTTTTTCCCTAATTTAAATAAATCGAAAATCCAGCAGCAGTGTAGTTCGAGATGCCTTCTATAATAATAATGTATTACGTGAATATGTAATTAATTCAAGGAGGAGTGGAGAGAAGAGGAGGATTTTGATTTGAACTATTTTTAGGCTCAAGATATTTTTTGGTTATTGTACTTGGGTTTTTGTGTGTGCGCGCGCGATGATAATGATGAGTGAGTATAGATATATGTTTGTATATTGGAGTGGATTGCATATTATTTTATATACCTATGTACCTATTTTTATACAACGTTATTAAATTGGAAAAGGAAACCAATTTAAAATTATACAGCGCTTTATCCACTTTTTGGCGAGAAGAGTGACGATCGAATCTAAAAAGTTTTTGGTTCGAATGCGCTCGACATTTGAATGCAAGAAAAAGTTTATTTGCTTCACGATTGTTTACTTACTTGTGTAAGTGTATAGGAAGACATATATGTATATAGATTATATAGATGTTTGTACTTATGTATATGTATGTACTATATTTTCCATGTTTGTTTAGCTCACAACAACATCCACTAAAATATGGTGTAAGTTTGTAGTTTATTTTTAGATATTTAAGGAAAATACTATTATAATCATAATAATATTGTTTCAACTGAGGAAGAAGCATAGAGAATGTTTTTTTGTATTGTGATCACTGTGAGTTTGGTTGAATTGATCGGGTATATGCAATGTAGGACCATGATAGCAGAAATACACTAAATATCTCTCACTTTCACTCTGTTATTTATTGGCACAAGGACACTTTCTCTAATTCCCTATGAAAAGCAGCCCATAACTAATTATTTTAGTAGTAGTTTTCATTGATTTTAATACCATTTGTAGTTCCCAGTGCCAAATTTTCTTTCTCTTTGGAGAAATATGTGGAGAAGGTGGTGATATACAATGCAATGTTGTAGATAAAACGTGATATATTCCTTATTATTACTGATGACAATCAAGGGGATATGCAAACTTTCACATTTTCCCTATCAACAATTTACATAATAAAAATTTGGTTTTCAAATTGATAGTTTTCCTAAATACACAAAATTATTTCTATTATTTACACCTTTTGATGATAGTAATTAGTAATTAATGTTCTCAAAAGATAGGAAGGTGTTGAACTTTCACCTCTACGCTCACCTGTACAAAATTTACTCATCTCTACCAACACCAGTGGCGACGCAGATAATCATGCTTTTCATCACATAAACTATATTTAGACAGTTTGAGCCCATCACATTGCTAAATCAACAACATAAAGGTTATTTCGATTGGAGCGTGTTCCATTCGAAAACATTGTAGATAATATATGGGTGGAAACTCAATATTGGTACACACAATAAATGTGAGAGCGGGAAAAGCATCTATTTTTGTGCATTTTGTCTGCAGACATTATTATTGTGTAGTTTATTTGAGACTAGCGAGGTAAATGTCAAGGGCAATATCCAGAACGTTTCAGGTTACTCTAATAATAATCCGAGATAGTTTGCTTCCCTTGCATCCCTTTCCTGTCAGACGAAATCGTCTTATGCCATGATGTATTAAATTATAAATGAATGCATGTAAAAATTATCCGATGGTGATGGTGGTTCGATAGAATAAAATAGAAAGACACAACAAAAGCCTACTACTCCACGACAGCAGCACTCCAACTATACTACTCTAGATAATCCGGAACTCTCTTGCTCCTTAGAAGACTACTACTAATACTCCTTCGCTAAACACAAACGCTTTTGCTTGTTATCTTCCTACCACTTCTCTTTCATAAACATGATGATTATTATGAAGATGATGAATATTATGATGCAAAGTGTAACAAAACAAATATAATACACTAGATGCGGGTTTGGAAGCAGCAACGGAAGATGTGAAAACCCACACACAAACATGTATGCATGTGCATAATATCTGATGATGTGCTTTTGTACAAAAAAAGTTGTATCCTTGTGCTTGAAATAGGATATATTATTATGAAACCTGATATACTAAACCCTCTAATAACTGTACTTTTTTGTATAAAAGTTTCTTCTTCTTATTATTACTATGTATAATATATATAAAGAGAGAACGTATATGGTAAGCCGACTTATGTAGTAGTTTGGAAATTTCTCCTTTGTGTGTACTCACTTGCATGAATGTAGCCAGCCATTCAATTTTATTTTCTCTCTCTTCTTCCTCCTCAGTCGTCGTTCTATAAAAGACCACCGAGAGCAATAAGCAGAGGCATATTCACTAGCTTTTGGATTAGGGTATATTATATTGGTGGTAGTACTTGGAAGAGGGAAGATGATATCGTTTTTATTTTTTCTTGGAGTTACTTTTTACACTACAGGTTTTACATGCAGGTTTTACTCATGTATAAAACGGCACCATAAAGTGTTGCTATTTTCATTTTCTTGAAAGAAACCCCTCTCGGCACAATTCTGTCAGAGAGATAAACACTACTTCTGCTTGCTCTTATTATCCAAAAAAGCTTGTATATATTTAGGTACACACTTTACCCCTTTATAGTACACTGCATATACTGCATGATATACTTTTAATACTTACGTTGTTGCCTTGTTGTTGGCTGATAGTGTGGATGATATGATGATAGTGGATATGTCTTAATACGGATGCTAAAAAGAACAACGCAATCTGCAAGCCTCAGACCATACGAACGCGGACTATCTTTCTCTGAGACACCAGAATATCATCTAACATTTATGCAATGCCACATGGATAGATAGGCGAGAGCAGACAGGAACTTACTAACCTGAAGATATTTGGGTTGTTTACCAGATTAGGTAGGAAATAAATGGCTGGATACACAATAATCTATGCGTGGGCATGAGTTCAACAATTTTTTTATGTATGTACCTATATACCTTGAAGAACAGCCAATTTGTTATTATGCTGATGACTTAATCAACAAGCTAGCAAGATGATGAAAGAAAAATTGGGGATACAATTATGCCATCCTGATAATCATGCGTTTGTGTAAAGTGAAAGTTGCTCACTCTATTTATGTACCTTTGTATCTTTTGTACGTATGCAAATAAACGTTGTTTTTCACATTATTAGTATTTATGTGTATATATTATGTGTATTTCCAATTATAAAATATTTCCTTCTCCTGTTTTCGATTAATTTCATTTTCACCTGGCACAAGTTAGGATAAAGGAAAAGTTACAAGAGTCTCTTTTCCTACACACTCCAAAAATCAGCATTCTAATTAAAAAGTTTGTATTAAAGCAATCAGTAGACAATGGTGAAGTAAACAGGAAATGTTTGTTGTCACTTTGTTTCCGAATTTAATTTATTCTTATTGAATGAGTAGATACCTTAGCAAAATACATCACCCCTCCTCCATTTCCTTCTAATTTAGTACCAAAATACTACGTAATAATAACAAACTAATAAATAAAATATAGCATGAATTAGTATGGGGATTTGGTGCGTAACATGCTTTGTAAAGAGGAATCCATTAGTTCAATTTTATGATCAGAGGACGCATGCCCAAATTTCTCGGCGTGTACAATAAATTTAACAAAATACCTTCACGTGTAGCATATCATAATGTTTTATGCATCTTAATATTACACTTTTTACTATCATTTGTAAATTGTAACAGATATATATGTAGTGAACTGATTTATGTACAGCTGCTTATTTAATAGCCTTTAAAAATTACTCGTAGAGTTGGTCTTCGGCAGGCCACAGAAATTATTACATTTTAGGATTTTCCAGGTATTTTCTTATCCGCAGGTGGTTTAATAAAGTGGTTTTACGTCAGCGTGGCATCGTGCATTAACCAAAACTGTTTTGTTGTTGCTGCTCCTCCTGCTCCTGTAAACCTATTAAAATATACCTTGCCGGATGAATGTAATCTTGTCTAGTTTACTGTTTTTTCTTATGAAACTCTTTGCCTTTCCCCCTCTTCTTGGCATGTATTTCTTATAAACACACTTCTGTACACTTAATTTTCCCCGTGCGATGACAGTGTGCAACTATAGCTTCCAGATGAAAATTACACCAAACCAACATCATCACCGCATCACACAGCAGCAGTGAGGCTTTAGATAAACATTTTTAGCTTGTGTTGTGCTTTATATCATCAAATTCCTTTTCTTTTCTTGTAATTTCTTCTCCGCAATATAATCATGTGAAAAAAGGCTTGGCTGCATGGTGTATTCTCAGATATTCTCAGAGTATAACATGTTATTTGTATGTTCATAAATTTCTTTAGATTTAATATTCAAAGTATAACGCACCTGTGCATCATAGCGTGCTATGAATTATCACTATCGCCCATTACAAGTTGGTATATAATAATTAGTTTCAATTTGTGTCGACTTGAGATGAAAATACTTCCCAGGCTTATAAATAAAGTATGTACATTGGGTTTACTTTATATTTAGCGTGCTTTTAATTAAGTCATAAAATGTTTCACTTTTTGCTCGTGTGTGTTTATGTATCTCGTGTTGCTGGTAATGATTTTCTAGATACTGCTGACATGGCACAATCAACCCTTTGTTCTTTTCTGTGTGCATTCACTCAGAGCACACTGTAGACTTTCTCTGTAGACATGAAATAATATTGTATATCAAGGGTATAAAGATGATAATGATGATGCTAGGGATATTGATGATGATGTCAGTGTTAATATTAGTAAGTAATATTTTACATTAGCATTATCACTACTGGGTAATTATTATTGTTTTTATTATAAAATGGGAACATGTCGTGATTTTGATATGGGATGATAATGATGATCCTTTATAAAGACGTAGAAAAAACTAGCGACAGGAGTATTAATCACCGTGTCTTATAAAATCGAGTACTCTTTGTAGATTAGCTCGAGTTTCCAATCCCTTTAGATTAACGCTGCTTTAGAAGATTGTTTAAAAAATTACATGAGTAGTGTAAAGAGATTGAAAACGACTCGCTCTTTCATCTTGTTAAAATCATTAGGAAATAGGAAATGTACTAGCAATGCGCTTTACCAAAATTTCAAATTGGGAAGAGAAATGCGTAGAATGTCGATAATCTATAAAACGCAAACACGACCCGGATACGCCATTGTTTTACAAACGGGCAAGTATTACATAATACAATATAATGTAACATTGTTTCTAGCTAAATGTACGAGATATTTGTAATGTTTATGTCATTATAAAATATTCTTATGTTACATATTATATTATATTCACTCATCATGATAAATTTAAACACGTCTGTACTTCATTAGAGCGACTCATGTAGCGGCAAATAACTACACGGTTTTCCGTTCTGTCCCTATCACTATCTGTCCCATGTTTCAGATGAAAAGAAAACAGCAACAGGAACCTGAGCGTATCTGCCCCGCTCGCTGTATAATAGATTTATTTATTCGTAATAATAGAAAAATGCATGAGCACGCGTAACTTTTGAAGGCGAGAGGAAACTGGATGTACGCACGGAAAATGGGTTGACCAAAAACTAAAATGGACACCGCGAGAGAAGAGACTCATGTAAGAGAACGTGATAAACTGAAGAACCAGCGGGAAATGTATGGACGAGCGGAAAATACACGAAACAAAACTATTATAAACGCGCGGGAATGCGCAAAACGACACCTGTAGCACGCGTACAAATAAAAGTGGAGGATTCTGAAGAGAGCTTCGGAAGTCAAGGAGAATGTAGGAAAATGGGCAGTGGACAAGGCAATGACATCATCGTGGATGACATGTAGTCGTAGATGGGCATATATATGTACCCCACACGTACGTGACAATAAGGGTCATGTTGATGAAATCCAATACTTTTAGAGTCCCCATCCATACGAACAGATTTGTTTTGAGACAAAACGGAATCAGACACCCATACAAATATGTCATGCATTGTTTATCCACACACAATGGAGTTGTAGAAAAGAAGGAAATAGAATACACATTGGATTGAATGTACATACTTTTTATATAAGACATGATGAAAACTTACTGCTACCTCAAGCATGCAAAGAGGAAAAAACGTAAAACTACACACGTTGTTGTGAGAAGTGTCTACTAGAGAGCTGAAATGCATGAGAGAAAGCATCATGTGCCATTAACATTATTACTATGTATCATGTTGGACTCATTTTCTCTCTCCTTCTCATTCAACCTAGCATGATCTGCTTGAGAAGCAATAGGAAGGTCGCGTTGTTGATGTTGGAATGAGCATTTCTAGACAGGTTTTGTTTTTCTCTCTCTCTCTCACTCTCTCTCTTTTGTGTTTTCTTTTCTCTTCTAAAAGTGCTCCTCCTTAGCTTCAAAGTACGTTGAATAAGGCAGTTGGTTTTTCTGGTATGGTGTAATTGGATTCCCAGCTGGATCAAAATCAGCGTAACAGAACGTGACGCGTTTCCTCGTATTGTGTTGCGTAACGATCTGTGGTAAATACATGATGATGTGTAATTTAGTCAATATCTCAAAATGATCATTAAAATGGATTTTCCGGGGGATTTTTTCCAACTTACAATGTATTTTGGAGAAAAAAACATTGTAGAAGAATGCTTACAAATATATTATGTAGAATGCTTACAAATATATTATGTAGAATGCTTACAATAGGTATTCTATTCTGTTGTTGCTCATAAATTAGAACGAATGTATTAGGTTGGTATATAGAAAATAAGATTACATTAGCTTCATTTTTCACATAAAAATACAAACATGTATTATAGCTAACTAGGTGTTTGGGAATTGGATGATAGTTGATAGTATTATGATGTTTGAACAGGGGAAAAATAAAAAAGTATTCCTGTGAATCCTCATTTTATTCTTGCTACGTTCCCTTTGAGCCTAAAGTGAGCTCCTATAAAATCCTTTATTTAGAATCCAAAGACACTTAAAAAAAGACAACTAAAAAGTGTATAGGCAGTCGTATAAAACGAGCTTTTAACATGTTTTCAGGTTATTTGGTGACACGGGTAGTTGTAACATTAACATTACAGACAGAGGCGTAGGTATTTTTTTTTGGAAGAGTGGTGTTTACGCCAGTTGCACAACAGGTGACAAAAGAAGGGAAGTGATTTCCTTTGTCATTCCGCAGTTCTATTCCTCGCCAGGGGCAAAGCGTTTTTTGGCACTTGTGACGAAAAAGGAGTATCAAATTGATTCAAAAGGAAATGTTTCACGTATCAAAGCAAGTCCTTTCTCTGTTAATAACATTATTATTGTTGTTCCCGTTACTCACACAAAAGAAGAATGGATTTAATGGAAATATTCAATGAATTTATCTATATCTATACCTACGTAAGAATGTATATACATATCTATGTGTATTATATCCTCAAAAGTGAAACATTTTACAGCTCCTGAGAATGATTACGACTATTATATAAATAGCCTCCGACCCGACCCCAACTGTTACTCAGCAAGAGAACTTCTATATATTCCTGTTGCAAAACTTGCCACTTTCACCGCCACCGTTCATTTATCATGACATTTCCTGATTATAACGGTTTTTGCTATGTAGTAAATAATAATGATATTCAAATTCACAAACAACATTGATAAAGACAGAGAGAGAGAGAGCGGAAAGACTTTTGTGCATGTTATATAATATGCTATGTTTTCCTCATCATCATCGTCGCCGATCTTGTAAACTTTTAAGAAGGAGTAGTAATACCAGTAGTCGGGATAACGTCCTAAAAGTTAAAACATCATTGTCGTTGTTCTCGTCGTCGTCAACATCGTATCATTATTATTACTTTTACAGTCGTTATCATAAAGAAAAGTTCTGTGTTCACTAATGACAAGTGTCTCAAGCAGGAATGTACCATAAATAGATATGCATACCTACATGCATATAGATATATGCCTATATTCAAATCCTTTAAATATTCCCTCTTCGAAAACAAACGGGATAACAAAACCGATTCCTTTTCCTTGTGATGCAATTTGGCTTGATATACAGCGTGGTAAATTCCTGTAAACACACCTCTCTATTTTGGCCTCCCTCCTCTCTTTACGTCCTTTCTCCTCACTGTCGTCATGCTGGAGACAGTATAAAAATATTCTCATTGCCATCACTTTCACTCCAAATCGGAGTTCATAAACACGGACAAATGATAATGAATTTTATACTACATAGTATTATATTATTATTATTATTATTATTATTATCATGGAGAACGTGATCACCGTCATCGTCATTATCATCATCATAATCATAAAAGCAGAATGAATAGATATTTTCACCTCGCCGATTTTCTATTGTTTCTAGCGAACCCCTACTATTTTTCCAGTTGATTTCCATAATGAAAATTATTATTTCAGCCATTTTCCTACCATGCAGCTCAGCTACTACTACCACCACCACTATATCGCCATTCATTCCTAAATGAATGGTAGGTAGGTAAGGTGAAGTGGCGACACAAAAATACCTAAAACGGTAATTTCCTTTCACACTTTTACCATTCCTTTTTTTCCTTTCCTCTTCTTCAATTTCATTTTTTGAAAGCTGTATGCATCACGAATGTATGTTATTCGTTGTGTATTCATCTATTCGTCATTTATACAAATAAAATATAATTACACATTGGCTCATGATGACAATGACAAAATGAAGAGACAACTTGAAATAAAGCATGGTTTGGATCCTGTCTCTTTTTACTTTTTGGAAGGAATGAAAAGTTACAACTCTGAGTCAACAGGAGCAGAAAAAGAAGCCAAAAGGCGATTGGGATAGTAGTTAAAACAATGAGAGATGACAAGAAAATTTGGCCCTTAATGGCTCTACTGCCACTATATAAATAGTCCACGCATATATTACACTTACCATTCACCGTACTGTTGCCAACTGCAATAAAACATATTTTGAAAAGTCTGTCTCCAGGAAAGACTACAAGAAAGAGAAAATCAGAGAGAAAAGAGAAAGTTTGTCTTGTTACCTATATACCTAAATACTGTAAAGGCCCCAGATGAAATCTGAGTCTTGAAGCAAAATATATTGCTACTAACATACAAAATCTAGATTTTATTCTATTTTTTGTCCTGGTTTTGAAAAAGAAAAAAAATGTGATGAAAAAGTATATACAAGAAAAACAAAACAAGAGAAAAGAGCAAAAGGCTCGGCAACAACGACAAAGTAAAAAGTGTCTTTCCAACGGCTTCCTCTCTCTCTCGAGCTTTTATATTTTGTCATCAGCACAACTCCATATTATTATAGTCTCCGAAAGAACCTTTTCCCAGTTTTCTTTGGTTGGTCTGTGTCAACATCACTTTCTCCTGTAACAAATCAAACGACAAGTGTATAAAGAACACGGGATGAATGCTATAGCAAGCAGTAGAATATATGCACAGAGAGTGAGAGGGAGAGAAAGAGACGATGAGAAACACGGAAAGGGAGCACCAATGAAGGAAAGCTAAAAAATGAGTGAAGAGAAGAGGAAACAGGACAGAATCCATTAGTTTCAAACAAAAGAGTTTCTGGTTCTACTTCTAACTGTTTTTTTGTGTTGTTACACACTTTCACAAATATAAATACATATAAATATAAGTACGTATTTATAGTCTGCTCGCTGTCACAAGGAAAAATTCACACACATAGGTATATATACACACTTGTACAGCAAAAAAAAACGGGAAGAAGCCTTCTGTCAAACAATAAAAGCCGAAAAAACTGGATCGAGAAAAAGGACAGAAAGGAAGCAATGAACCAATAATAATAACGATAATACCTACCTATGATATATTTAGTCTTATATTTATAATGAAAAAGTGTGTATTTGATGTGGAAGTAATATTATACCAGTAGCAGCGACAGCACACATTTTTTCACGTAGTATTTAGTGTAAAGAAAACAACAACATTAAACTGTGCTCAGCTACTAGGACATAATGAAGAGAGTGTGGGAAGGAAAATTGGAAAAGGAATGTAATAATAAAAAACAAGGTGAGTAGTAGGCAGAGAGGTGATTGATATTATATCACGTATTTATATGGTTTACTGTGTACTTTTACAGATTCTCTGGTAATAACACAATGAAATGAAATGACATCATGTGCAAGGATAATATACGCTGGTTATATACAGTCATTCATGATGCTAGAAAGATAGCAGTGAAAACATGTTGTGTTTGTAAAATGTCTGGAAAACCTTATAACACATCCTATTTTGCAATTTTCGAATCAAATGAACCGATGAATGCGTGCAGCTGGGATCTATTGTACATGTTATACGCCTTTTGTATTAAGATTGGTTGTATCAATGTATTAAGATCATCAATAATCAGTACAAAGATACTACTTCCGTGGCATTCGTGTTTCTTTGACTCTTACAAAATATGCATAACAAACTGTAAGTTGTATTCTTACAACTTCTCAATTATTTGTTTCAAAATAAAATCCACTAATTTAGTCAAAAAAACGCCCAAAATCCCGTGATTAGAATATAAAAAAACTTAAATAAACCTGAAACTTGAAACGTTCACCTAATAAACATTAATCACGTAAATGTTTTCCCCCGCAAGTTCCCTTAGACCCGATTTCTCTACTTGACCGCTCACGATAAGTACCTTATTCAAATTCCTTTATAGTTGCTGACTATTCTTAACCCATTCAAGTGGCCCCAATTTGAGCAGAGCACTACAACATATTACATAAAATATATTATGCACCTTTATTCTATCGTATAAAAAGTACAACAAAAAGTGATACAGACATAACTACTCCAAAGGAAGCATGAGGATTCAGAGAAGAGTAGTAATAATATGTAGTAGATAACATATAACGAAACAAGCAACGTCTCTTTTTCTTTTTCCCCTCCTTGTTCTCCTCTTTTGCTCCTCTTATGTCCCTTTTTTGTATTCACTTCATCGTAAGTAAAAAGCTCTCAATGCTGTCATTCATATGAGAAAAGGGCCACTTTTTCAAAAACTGTCTCTTGAGCCTGTATTCTCCTTTTTTCCCTTTGCAAACGGATATAGTGAAAGAGTCTTTTTCTCCTTCACGTCCACACAATGTGAGTGCGTGCATGCTTCTTTTTTTTATCCCATACGTATCATATTTCCTCCCTTGTTGACCCCCTTATTCTGTTTGTGGTTGTTTCAGTTGTTGGCTCTTGGCTTACATATATTCAAAGCGTATCACTCACTCACTACTACACGATTTTTTCTCCTTTTTTCTCCGCTGCCCTGTTGATGGTAGTCAAAAGGGATATTACGTAATACGCTTTGTGAGTTGTGAGAGAGGAGCTTGACAGCTTTTTTCTTCTTTTTTTCTTTCACTGATATTCTATATTCTCTAGCATTGCTATAAAAAAAGAAGCTTGGCAATAATCTATTGAACATGTAGTAAAATATTCATATGAACATTGACATTATTACACGCTTAAAATATGTAGGCAACATGACTTGGTTTCATCTTGAATGTCAGTCTGCTCAACCCAGCAGACCTTTCGTTTTTTTCTTCTTTTTATAAAATGTCCATTTCCTGCTTTTAAAACAGAAAATTGTTCGCATTCAGCAGCGGACTCATTCGTGGTCCATGTAAGAGGCATATATAAGTATCTATATATACCTATGTCACGTCAAGTATAGGAATATAATGGTATGTAAGTATAGCTGGTTTGATATGTGCGGAGGTGAGCTACCTTTGGGAAAGATCAGCTATTCTTTATCTTGTTATAGTTGCCTCTTTATTCTTCGTTAGCGAGCGTAGCGAGGGATAAGGACCTAGTTTGCTCTCGTTCTCATTTTCTGATATTTTTCTTTCAAAAAAAGTCCATTCACATCCTCGTACACACAAATTGTTCAACTTTTTTTCTTTACTGATGCCATATATGCCACCAGCCCACACCATACCAATACTGCTGGTCCAGTTCAATCTAGTCGGTGGGTTTGTTGGTGATGATGGTAGTGCGGTGGTTGGGAGATGGATGGATGTGCAATCATCTGTAGTTATTGGCATAAAAAGAGAAAGGAAAGTGGGACAAGAAAAATAAAATGATTGAACAATAGTTTCCCTTTTTATTTATTGTAATGTATGCATTTATGGTTGTACAAAAAGTGATGGGCAGGTTTACATTGTGAAACAAGTATGCTAGAAAAAAAAGTTTCCTCAAACTGCCGAGTCTGCAGAATTCTCTCTGGAATCATGTCGACTTTGGCAGGTGAGCTGAGCACGTAGAAATAAGAGGAAGGGAAACTTCTCTTGTGAAATTCATGTCGCAATCACATTTATGTGTGCACACCCATTTCCAGTGTAGCAATATAGCAAGCTACTTTTGAAATAAGAACAAGAAGAAAAGAAGATAAAATGTGAGGCAGATAGATGAGCATGGTTTAAGGATGCTTATAAATTATAGATAGGTATGTGTAAAGTGTAAAGTATTAAATAAATTATGTGGGAAATGCAGAGAGAAATAAAAGGGGAAAGACTCTGGTTTGTCTTCAGAAAGTGCATACGTTGCGTTGTATAACATGTAATGCACGTACAAAGTTTTTGAAAGCAAGTTTAGATCATACATTCTCTACTTATCTTGTATAAAAAATCATAACATATAGCAAAACTCTTAATGATGACACATGTAAAAAAAATCACATGCCAAGAAAATGTACTTCCGAACAAATATATATTTTCATCCATGCGTGCATGTTGTTGCATGCATATTGCACAATTTAGACAAGTTTTGAGAAAACCAACCCGTTGATCAACTCTCTCCCGTCCCGTATCTGTAATCTTTATATATCTCATTGAAAAAAAGTTTACATGTGTTGTACAAGTAATATGTAAGGCACAAGAGAACAAACCCATTTTTGGTGTACGAAATTGAAATGATAATGAAAAACAAACGAGAGAGAGAGATGAGAAAAAAATGGTTGTTTTTTGAAGCCATGTTCAACTTAAGTTTTACAAGGATATGGGGGAGGGGGTTAAACTCATTGGGTTTTCCTTTTTTGACTCTTGACTCTTTTTCTATTACGGTTAAGGCAGCAGCAAAAAAAAATCAGACTGAGAGGTTGAGAAAAAGAGGAAAGCATACATATAGTCATACAATAACGCTAATGAAAATTTGATCTTTTCCCTCTTCTTTCTCCAGAGAGCAGCGAGACAATCAGATTGCGAATTTGTTGGTTGAGAAGGGAGCTAATGTATATGAGTGGAATTCCAAACGAGCTGTGGGCTCTGACATTGAAATCCTACACGGATTAAATGATTTTTATGGTATGCATGCTCCCTTTCCTTGGAAAGGTTGATTGCGATTGTACTTTTCTGGCTGAAATTACTATCTTTACGGGCCATGCACGTTTATCCGTTGAGATATACATAACTAACCAACAATGCATGTAAAACGTACATAGATTCGGAGCTGTATTCAGACAAAATGGTATTGTTCCTATTTATATATACATATGTAGGTATATACATATTTCTCAACTCCTGATCAGTGTTTCACTCTAAAAATAAGCTCGACTCCAATTCCTCGTATGTATTCCTTCCTATATTCCTTCACTTATGAACCCTTTCTTGCATTCTAATTGCCAATTATCTTAAGTACGATGAATGAAATCAGAACAAAAGAAGCAGATCGGTATATATACATGAATACATATACCTGATATACCTATACACACCCATTGCAACTACAACTGTAGCAGATTTTTCTCTCCAGCAGAAGGATTGAAATTGTGAAATGCATTCTCGAGTCATGGATAACTAGCTTTTTGATTTATATTCCAGTCGGAGGAAGGAAATCAGGTTTAAAAAAGTCCCCATCCGCATGTAGGTATGTATGACCTAATTTTGCTGTATGTGATTGGGAGCAGATTTCACAATGAAATTTTTAGTCAATGCTTATCTTTTGCTTGCTCAAGTCAAGACGAGCATTTGAGAACGGGCTGTAAATAGTTATTCTATTTTACGAAGAAGGCGAGACGAGTCCTAACAAAGTTACAGTTAAAAATAGCTGTAGGAAAATAATGGTGAAAGATCCACATAAAATAGGTTAAAGGGAAACTTACATCATCACTGTAATATTTTTTTTTGTCGTTCATTCATTTTACCTGCAGTATTGGTGGGCGGGATATTATGTGTGAGAAGGGTTTGAGTATAAAGACGAACGGAAGTCTCCCTTACATATTTTTTTAGTCTGTTGATGATGTCTATAGTCCCAATCCGCTGATACCTACTGCTATGCTCATGTAACATAACATACCTATACATATAGCAATTTTTTATGGTGTCCTTATTGTTTTCAAGATTCATTATGATCCATTTCTTCTTCTCCTCTTTCGGATGACTTGATTCTTTCCAATTTCTAACTTGACTTTTCATAGAAATGATTTTTCTTATGTCTCTCCCTTTCTCCTTTGCAGTATATTCCTTGTGTAACAATGGATGTGACATGAAGGGAATGATTCTAACTTACTCGTACAGTTCCTCTGCTCCAGATGAACTACAACACATGATTTACTACACATAAAATGAATCATCTCTATTTTTAACATCCGCCGGATCGGAATTCCAAATAGCAGAAAGTATAGTAACGGCAGTAGTTGTGTTAGTGTTTATACTTGATGGAGAAATGGGATATATAAGAAATATTATATAGATCCTAGCATATCATATCATAAAATAGTGTCTATTCCACAAAATGAAGATGATACCTCCCTCTCTCATGAACTTTGATCTTATTTCTTTTGTTTGGATTGAGATTTTAGATATGAGATTTATTTCTCCTTCTTCACATGTTTTTGATTTATTTTTTTTTAAGATTTGAGCAAACAACTGATAAAAAGTAAGTAAAAAAATTCGCCAAACTGTTCCATAAAAAAATAAGACGGAGATGATGAATTGATATGATTTGTATTCTATTTATTATTAGGATGTGTCCCAAATAAGTGTAGAATTTGGTAATAAATACTTGGTAGTAAGCAGACAATTGAAAAAGGATCGCAAAAAAATAAAATGATGGGTCGGTAGGTATCTCTGCTCGCTTTTTTATTACGTCTTCTTCCGAAATGAAATGAGTAAATGTTGATGGCGTTGATGATGATGATAACACTACAGCACAAAATCCTATTATTCCGCCCACAGATAAAAAAAACTTCCAAAACTCTTTCGTTACACTTTCATTCATTCTATAACTCATTCTTATTAACTCACATACAATGACAATCCAATAATAATAACGGCAAAAAGTCGCTTTTTATTGCGAATTGTGAGAAAATCAAAATGAATTACACTTTCATCAATCCGATGATAAATCCGTCTCCTTTTTTGGATTCGCATTCTCATTTTCCGTTTTTGTGATTTACTTATTTATTTGTATCATGGGAAGATGATTTTAAGGTATGATGATGATCTTTGCTGAAGTTTTGGTAGGTTTTTATAGGTTTTCTATTTGCCGTAATCCAAGTCATAACTTTATTTAGTACTTTCTGCTATTACACAACGACATGTTATTGTCAAGAGTTAAGAAAAAGTTTGTTGATTTGTTTGGTAGTGACTTTTTGATTGAAAATGTCGGGAAAAAGCGCCATGTTTTATGAGTGATGATGACTTTACGCTATGCCCATGCTCGCTTGCCCTGACAAGAGCTCGTATGCCGTATATTTATTTTTGGTTAGAACTTGTTTTTACACTCGTTGTAGATTAAATGTGATCACAAGGGTAATGTGATGTGATAATAATAATAATGGTACTGAGCGAGTCAATGCGGTAATATTAATATTCATCTATTTAATAATCAATTAATTAACAAATATATCATAACAATAGACATCACCGTCATCAATGACCTACCCTACAAAACGTGAATTTGTCGGTTTTTCAATAATTCAACAGAGTCTCTAGTAAACACACTCACCCTTTAAATAAATTAGAATGACGTCATAAGTCCAAACAAGTCAATACGTTACACCGCACGTTTATTATGATCAGTCATGATAAATAAAGGGGTCTAGAAATGAAAAAAAGAAAGTTATCAAAAGCGGATATAGTATCTTTCATCTTTGCACAAACAATGATAATAATAATACTTTATATATCCTCAACCCTTCCCCCGCTGTGAATTTAGCAAAGTTGAGCAAACACGTTATATTTGTTATTATGATGATGCAAGGAAAAGGATAAAGCGGGTGAAAGACAGACGTAAAGGAAAAGTGAGAATGGGCGAATATGTGCATAATATATTTTTTATATAAAATATTGACTATATATATTAAATCAAATAATATAATGTATTAGAAATACGTAAGAAAATGTATAGAAAAAAAAAGAATAAAAAAGAAATCCCATCAGCCGAACAAGAAAAAAGTTGTTACATTATATTATTATACGTCTCTTTTTGTGTGTCGCTTTTAAATCAGTGGAAGAAAAAAAAGAAAAAGAAAGGCACCATTCCCCTCTGGAATCTTCTATGGAGGTGATATGTGAGGGTGTAACAGTTTGTGGATTTGATATAAAGTTGCACATTGCACTGTACCACATGAAAAAAGCTGCTGGTCTAGGTGAATTTTTTCTTTCTATTCAGCGAGTTTTTGTTTGTTGAGTAGTCAACTCATCTGCCGGCTTTCTCTCTCTTTCCTCTCTCTCTGGTGTATCCGGGCCTTTGGTATTTACTCACACATGTAACTATGTTCATATATTGCTTACTAAAAAAAGTTTGGTATAGGTAAAGTATAAGAAAGAGGAGACGAACGTATACAAAAAAAAGTGTCAGGTGAGATAATAAGAGTAGCGCGCGAAGAAGAAAAAGTAATCAGACTGCTTATATGCCAGCAGTGATGATGATGACGATGATGGCAGTAGTAGTCCTTTTTCTTGGTGGTGGTGTGGCTCTGAGTTTAACTTCACAGTTCGTTCGTGCACCAGTCAGCCATCTGGGAAGGGATCAAGACGGAAGGAAAACGTTGTATATTTACGAATCTCAAGAGAGAAACAAACTCTTCGCATTCTTTTCCAACACTATTCCCTTAGGTTTATATTGTAGAAACGGGCGGAGGATGATAGGTAGAGGGGCGAAAGTAATCTGTTGGTTGGTAGATAGGTATATTACGTAATATGAAATATATGTCCTACAGCTGATTCATGTACGTGTGTGTGTGTGGTTTCGGTTTTTGTCTAGTCTGGAAAAAGCTATAATAATATGCTGTATACATGTTTGTTTCATCTATCAACAAACAACTTGACTACGTGCAATGTACATACATATATTATTATACAGAGAGAGGAGGTATACTGTAAAGTGTAATCTCTTCAGGACTTGTTTAGTGAAAAAAGCTGGAAACGTACGGAGAATGTATGAACGGGAAAGCGAGGAGGAGAGAAAGCAGTTATCAAAAAAATGGGAGACTATAGGGAAGGCAGGGAGTTGAACAGCTAGTGGCAGCAGAACACAGCTGATGCTCGTGTCCTTTTGAAATAGTTTTTATATTAGGTAGTCATTTGATGTATTTACTCTTTGGTGAATAGAAGAGTTTTTGGTTGAAGGAAAAAAGAAGAGCTTTTAATCAATTCCTCTGAGGAATTATATGGAAAACTCGAATGTAACGGTTTTTTTCCTAAAGGCATAATATTATAAGTTTATACGTATTTGGTATGTATGTTCACACCTTTTATATCTGCATTTTTTTTATAAAAGCAACACAAAAAGACTTTATGCATGCTTATATGTATTACTGTCAATTTTAACTTTTATAAAATTAGGGGAAAAGAATTTTGAAAATTACTTTGAGGCGTATAATGATATTTACATTTTTAGTGAAAGTAAGTTTTATGGCTGGTACTCATCATCTCATTATATAAGGTTATGGTTTTTAAATCTTAAGGCTAGTTTTATAAGCCAAAGTCAATAACCTCTGATAATATAACATGTTATAAAGACGAAACTCAAAAAGTCAAACATTTACTTTTAGCATAACAGCACTTTCTCCTTTCCTCGCATGGAAATGATGTAAAAAACGGTGGCCACAAAGTGTAAAATATTGGAATGAACAAAATCTAATGCTGATGCCAAAAATACCTATACGTTTACATTAAAAATTGCGTATTAAATTGATTTAGTTTGATGTGTTTCTTACTTGCACCTGGAGGAAAGGAAATTACATTATGGGACTGCAAAAAAGTAATAATAATAATTGTTTTAATATGTTTTGGTATGGTTTTGGTTGTTGCTCTACTTAACCTACAAAATGAAAATACTTGTTTCAGTTCGGAAATCTGTGACAGTCACAGTGCCTGGAAATTGGAATCAGTTTCTGGAAATTTGCAATAATATTCCCATTTTGAACTGGATAATGTATAGCTTTGCGAAAGAAAGTCGTTTTTGTATGGATGTTTCGCTTTTACACTTTTACATTTGGAGACTGTGTGCCTTGATAGTCACAGAAGTGAAATCCACACCAGGCATGAATTGTATTATCCGCTATCATTTCTATTCATAAATTTCTCTTTCATTCCTAACTTATAAATTGTCGTTCTGTGTATTATTAACACTCCATAAATTTCTCTCGTTCCACTTTCTCCGCAATAAATTCCTGTCATTCATTCATTCATCCGTTCAAAAAAAGAGGTTGAGAAAAGTGAACATTTAAAATTTTTGGGTTGGCGATTAAAACATGGAATGAAATTATACCCAAGAACTAAAAAATGGATGCACTCGTTCATATATGTAAATCATGCAAGTACCCAAAATATTAAATTAAAACAAACCACAATTCTGTCATAATCGTAAATCATATGATCGTATCTACATTAACTAATTTGATTGCATTATTAGATCTGACCACTTATTTTGGTCAAATATACATAAATAACAGTATAAGAGACACTACCACGAGAGATAAGAGAAAAATAAACATATTTCAAAGGTAAAGACTTCATCTTCCCACAAGAAAGCATGCTAAAATCCAAAGATCAGTTTAGATAATGTTACGTTACAATATATATACTGAGTGTGTATATAGGCAACTCCATTCCTCTTTCCTGACAAGTCTAAATACTAATTCGAGTCACAGTAAAATTTAAGAGATACTGTAAATAAATTTTCCCAGAGGTGGTGGTCGTGGAGTAGTGGTATAGCAGTAGTGTAAGAAAGCCACCCTACTAAACCAAAAAAGGGGTTGTGTATAGTGAGTACTGTGCTGGCAGCAGTAACAGTGTAGCAGCTGCTACGAACACATACATCAAGGGAAAGTTATTGCTCAAAACATACATTAAATTCCGGATATAATTCACCTGGAAATAGGAAAAGTGCACGAGACACGCACACAGTAAATACCACACGAGCAGAAATTTTGGACAGTAATTCATTCCTGTTGTTGTATACCTACGTAAGTAATAATAGAAAGCACTTACTGCGGTACTAACAATAAATGTCGGACACAACTTTTTTTTTATTCAAGGACTGCTGGTATAACGTGTCATTTGTCAAAATGGCTGGCCAGTCTATCCTTTCTCCGTTGTGATGTGCTCTCCAGAGAGGTTCAAAAAAATTCAACTAACCAACTTCATTCATACTTGGCCCACACGCAAACGTAATGGGGAAGGTCTTATAAATGAATTACTTTAACTGTACCCTGCCCTGGATCTATAAAACCGGTACCACACGGTACTTAAAAGACTTTTGATCTCGAATACAAGCTTCATTCATTCTAATAAAATAATTCACCTCTAACCGAATGCGACAAAAAGTATAACATAATCATTAATTCGTGATTTACAAATAATGCGGTCCGTCGTTGCAGCCTTTACACACGGTTTAAATTACTTACATTTACCGCCTTCAAAGAATAATATAAAAAAAATTGCAGACAAGTTTCAAACAATTTCAGCTACCCCAGCCCGCAGAATTCTTCTTATCCCAGCGAAATAATAAAGCAATGAAAGTATATTTCAACATAAATGTCTTATTTACCTTTACCTATTTGCCTTGTGCAATAGCAATAAGATAACAATAACAAAAAGAGAATGCATGTACCATGAATTATTAACTTAATCCCAACAAAGTCCCGTGGAAATAAAAAAATATAAGACGAGTAAAGAAGTAGAATGTTGTTGTATGGATGCCTATGCATATTATAATGCATTATAATATGCCTATGCATGCATGAAGTTAAAGTAGAAATTGTGGTTAAATCAAACTTATGTAAGATTTGTATTCGTGTACATGCATGCATATTAAGTTGGTTGTTGTTTTTATGCTGTGGAGTGAAAGTATAGAAACCGCACTCACTTCCTCCATTTTTCCCACTAGTATAGAAACGTCTTTGCTGCAATGAAAACCAAGAAAGTTGGGAAGCAAAAAAAAACAATGCAGAACATGGCTCTCTTTTTTGGGACAGAAGCTATTGGAATATACATGTAGCTCTGCTGCTTTCATAATATTACAAATGTAGCAGGCGGAAGTAGTCTCTGATTCTTTTTTATCTCCCACTTCCTCCTTTTTGTTTTCTTTCTTTATTATATTTTGGACAACAAGAACAAAATTACTGAATGGTATAAAGTTCGTGAGACCGATACAAGTGTTCTATAATCAGACGAGAAACTGCAGCATGGTCTAAAGATATTCTTCGAAATTGGTTACGAGTTCGGAACACCAACAAATACATGCTGACAAGGACTATTATTGTAAGTTTTTATTTGTGATTATCCAAACAACCAATGTTCCGTCTCAATATCCATTCCATGTTGTGTGTGTGGTCCCGTCTGACATGTTACAAACCAAGAGACCAGACAAGGAAACAAAACAAGCAGTAATACAAGTCATCTACATTGGATTTTGTGCCCAAGAACAATACAACGCCTGAAAAACACCTTTTTACTTTTTGTACTACTTTTTTGTGAGTAGAAACCCGTAAAAGTTTCTCTTTTTTGTACAGACTATTGTTTTCCTTTCTCAACCTGGTACATGCACAAAGTATGTACATACATTACAATGTATGGGATTTTAAAAATTTCATTTTTATGGTGAATGGTAACTTGGCTTTAACTTCTGCAGAAAACAAGTTTCTGCCGTTGTTGTATCCAATATGCTTTTATTTATTTACGTGGATGTAGGAGGGGGTTCAAGCTCATAGTGTATTGTATTCTGTCGAAAACATAAATTCTCTCCTTTTAATATAATGGCCTTGGTAAGATAAGATAGAGATGGAGAGTGAAAACGATGCGGTGTGACTGCTGATTCTGACTATTACAAATTTGTTCAGACGAAAATATGAGTATTTGTGTCATTATTTGCTGGCTCACTGTTGCACCTGTCGTTCCTCTGAAAATGAAGCAATGGACATACAAACGTATGATGAACGTACAAAATTAAAAGTTGGAACAGATAGATGATTACACAGAAAACTTTTTTCACTTCCACATTTTTTTAAGAAAACATTTTTTCCTCACCTATCTCGTTATGGAATGGAATGGTCACACCGATTTTAAAAAGCAGCATTTTATTAAATTTTTTCGCATCGCGGTGGACTAGCATACCAATGGTAAACGAACATTTTGGTTTTCAAATGTTGAGTTGCATTTTCCTTTTAATCCAACTCATCATGGGAAAACATGCCAACTTATAGAACATTTAGCAAAATTATGGAAAGTTTTAACTTTTAAATATAAATACTAAGCAATACTGCTTACCTAATACGTCGGTATTTATATTTTGTCAGCTGTGTCATCCATTTACTAGTGTAGGTGGTTTCATTATCATTTCCGTAAGGTACTCAGAGGTAACGTTGACCGAAATTCAAGTTTATTTTATTGCGTACCTTTTTTGGATGTACCCTGTCCACTCAATTCATACTATTGGTGCTTAATAATACATGCTAAATAGAATGTACATTTAATTAACTATCAACTATACACTTCAATATCATAAATATAAATGTAAATTTCCAAACAGGATCTGAGTCACAGGCTGAATCGGCTAAAGGAACAAGTTCAAGAGTTACACCGGGACGTGACTCTCCAAAGAGGTTCTTCCTACATTGCCCGTACGGATAGTGCACTGAGGGAAGGTCTCGTGCTGGAGGACCAACTGAATCGCCGTTACACGGAAATGGAACAGTTGAAAAAAGTATTTGAAGCTCATTGGAGTGAACACGTGCGACAGGTTCGTGAAAAGCAGGAGGTCTTTCAATCACAGGTAAGCACCTTATCACGTACTTAAGAAGATACATACATATCATTTATATTAGTAGGTATATTCACAAAAAAGAAAAAGAGGCAAGAGGAATACGTCTCGTGAAAAGATGTTGCTTAAATAAAAAATATACGCCTTTTACATGAAAGTATGCGCTAACCATTTTTCCGCCATGTTCTTTCTCTAAAATGTGTTGTAATGGCACGCAATTTCCTGAAATGAGTCAGACAACTACTACTACACATGCATTAAATGTTTGCTTGTTAGCAACGAGCTAGCAAATTTTCTCCGACAATGAACCAATGTACATGAATGAATACTCTCTATTTGCAGTGGTATATCTATATGTGTCTGGTCTGACCTTCTGTTTTATTTTCACCCGCCCACTCATATAAGCTCTCTTTCATCTCGGATTTTCGTCCAAAAAAGATAAAATAGCAAACATTAGAGCTAGTGTTTTTACAGCTTGCTGTACCGAAGGACCAGCAATCACGACAACGAACTACACATCCTACTAACTCCTTCAGTCAATATGTTTATAGTTCCAAGGTAAAAACATACTTGCAATTACTGCTCGTATGTTCTTTTGCAGTAGGCGTGTGTATATATACCATCGGCTTACTAAGAATGAGGGTGATTAAGAAAAAACAGATCAATAGTAACAGAATAGTAGTAGAAGAGCTCAATTGCCTCGAAGCTCTTTGATTGCGCAAGCAAGAGATCAAGTACGGTAATTTTTGCGCTACTCTTTTAAGAGATCCTAAATTTAGAACCAAATGCAAACAGTTGGTAGAGTGAAAGAGTCCGCCTGAGAGTACATTATAGTGTTTCTTAGGACTCACTTTCTTCTTCTTTTAAGGACTGACGAAAAGTAGAGTAAAAGCACGCCATCAATTTAAGTAAGATCCAAATGATTCTGCTCTGCTGGCCAATGAAGATAGCAACTGGAATTTTGAACACTGGTGTGGTTGACGGTGTTGATGATGATGATGATGAGACCCAGGCAGATACATATATGATACATAATATGGTATATATACATCATACATACGTGATGATAAAGGTGATGATCACTGATGAGTGCATTTTACATTCTCGGTGTTTTTTCTTTAGAAGCCTGTGTAGGTATGTTATGTAGTATCGAGTGAGTAAAGCAATACTAAAGTAATAATAGTAAGTAAATTTTCGAAAGCATCAAAAAAAGTATTTCAGTTAGGTTTGTTGTCTTTATCGACATGTTTTAGAATTGTAAGTGGAGAAAGAGGAAACGTAGGATGAACTTTGTAAATCCAGATGGGATCATCATCATTAACACCAATCCTAATGAGGTGATGATGATGATGATGATAGTCTATGATGATGATGGTCTATGAGTAATTTACCTGGTTGCCAGCTTGTACTTTAACACTATGAGCTCCCAAGAAAAAAAATTGTAAGTTTAGGAGTTGAAAGATGTATGAAAGATGGATGATGTATCTACGTATGTTGTGTGTGAAGCAAGAGTTTCTGAAAAGTGATTTTCAATTTGGATGACAGCAAGGAAGGATGTCTCTGAGATAGGAAAGATGAAAAACATTATTATTGTTTCGTCACTCCTGTGAATTGAGCACATAACAATGTCAAAAACTCACACAGTTTATATACATATATGAGTATTTCGAAAGTTAATTCAGTAAGTAGTTCACAGTTCCCCCCTCAAGACTAAAAAAATATACACGAAAGTCGTCCTATTTTGTCGCTCAAAAAATTCCACCTAATAAATAACGACGCATTGCCTAATAAAAAAACGACAATTTCACAATCTTACAACAATTTCGATATCAAAGTGAAGCAAAAGCAGATGAGGAGCGAGTCATTATGATATATTTAGGTATATATTACTTTTCTTTTTACCTTTCGTGTACAGGGAATCTTTTTGAAAAAAAAACTACTTTCCCTCTTTTCATTTATTTTGTATTTCGTAATTTTTATACCTGAAAAATATGTCACTCAATAAAAAACAGAGTTGGGAAAAAACTAATGTATAAATGGCATATATATCTATTTATTTATTTTTATTTCAGTAAAAAGGGCTAAACAATATTGCACATAAAAACATATATGTGCTCCCCAAAGTATAAAATATTTTTATCCTTGCCATTTAGAAGTTGGCCCACTTGAAGAAAACGAAGAAAAAGTGATGGTTATGTCTACATATTTTTTTCTATACCTTTTTTCGTCTGTCTCTAACTCTCTCGCTCCGGCTAACTTTTCCCTATTCACAACACTACAAATAGGCTAAGCACATGTACTACATGTATATACTATAAATAGAATGATTTAAACTAACAACCCTTTCATCTGTCCTCCGCACATCCACAATAACAAAACTGAAGCAATAACGTAGTGGTAATAGAAGTAGTACTACAATCCAAATTGGAAAAAGGTTACAACAACTGACAAGTGCTCATGAAGTGGAGATGTTGCATTGTTGGAAAATGACTACTGGTAAGACAGGCAGGAACGATGTATGTACTTAGTATGCACATATACAAGTGCTTTACTTTCACTCGTTGGATGAAATAGTAGTTGCTGAGGTAGTGGTGGTGGTAAAGGAAAAAGTAATAATAATAATAACAATAACAATAATATATGGACAAAGTAGTGAAACCACAAAAAGAGTCCATTTCCTGAGAAAATCTACGTGAGCAAGCAGGCAACTACAACAAATGCAAAACGAAATGGTCCTGCTACAATAAAAAATAAGGGAAAATGGGCGCACATAAATATGTAGCAAAATAGAAAGTGGTGTGTATAAACATGATGGATTGTATTATTTTTCTGTAAAAGTCAAGGAATATTGTGAAAGTGGTGATGGGGTGGTGGGTTGATGATGATATAGCAAATAAGGTGATGTATGATATTTAGGATTTTTAGGCATATACAATATAAAAAATATATTATGAGTTGCCACAAAAAAATACGGTAGTGACGTTGGTGGAACTGGTGGCGAAAG
>JAITYZ010003653.1:0-10755 GCA_027744595.1 Paronellides praefectus
AGCAGCACCAGGGAAGGGAAGGCTGAAAATTTTTAGTGAGAGAAGAAGAGAGCAGCAGTTGAGGTTGAGTTGAGAGAAGAGAGGAGCTACTCGAACCAGAAGGAAGCTGTCCAAAAAAAACGGTAATGCTATACGCAAGAGCAGTACATGGGGAAGAAAAACACAACAGCGCTCTCTCCCTCTTCTTCATCTCATGTACATTTTCTACATGAGATGCGTGCGTGTGCAATGTATGTGCATAACATAACATACTTTTTTGTTTTTTCCTTCATCCTTGTCAGAGGGCTATGTGGACTAGAACAAGACTAGTAATGCATAACTAGAGAGAATAGAAGAAAAACTAGTAGAAGGATAGTGAACAATACAAAAAAAATAATTCGGAGGTGAAACCTGAGGATCCAATGTTTTTGTTATTGTGGATTAGAGTATGAATGTATGTAGGTATATTTTGTAGTAGTAGAGTTTAAATGAGCCAAGAAAGAGAGAAGCAATTGTACACTTTTGAGCAGATGAGTTTCTTTCTCTCTCTTTTTTGTTTGCCCTTAAAAGAAGACGAAGACTGTCTTGCACGTCTTCTTCTATCCAAACGTAGCACACGTTACATTTTTTTTGTGTGAGTGCTTCTATTTATTTTGTTGTTGTTGTCGCAGCAGCGTTTTCCCGTTGTTGTAGTCAGTTTGCTGCTGCTGATGATGATGATACATGCGAAGATGTGTGTATTAAATTGGTTGAGCAAGTCCGTTGATCATGTCTCTGTTGCGATATAGCTAACAGAATAAGCAACAACTATTTTCTTGTTCTTTATTTTTAAGCGAAAAGACACGGGAAAATGAACATTAAGTCAGCAAACTGAGCAGAATACGAAAATGGTAAATATACTTGTAGGCATATAGGTATATAAATATTGACCAAAGATCAATAATTTCCTCCTCATTTCGAATGACAATGATGCTCTGAATTTTCATAGCATTTTCTCACCCAGCAGCTACCTCTACTACTTTTACGACAAGTATTTGTGTAATAGTACAAAGCAAACATCAATTTTATACTCGGGAAAAAAGGCAACACAAAAGACGTATTTTAAGTCTTTCTCCGCAAAAAGAATAAGAGAAAGAAATTCGATTTCATTCCTAAGGCAATCTCCTTGCACAGGAACTGTTTAATAATAGGCAAGGGACGTGAGGCACCACCAACCGCATATCAGTTGTGTTTTTAAACATTTCAGTATTGAATTGGGTTTTTTAGGGGCTTACAATTACGCACATAATACACATACTGGAAAATATATTATGTGTATGTATTTCAAAATGCGTAAGCCGAGTCTCTGTCTGTGTACACTTGTGCTGGTATACACACGTTTTTATTTCAGATGCAAACCATCCCTATACGACCGTGTTTTTTTGAATGAGGCACTTCCCTGAACCAAACCCGAGAGTGTGAGTGAGTGACACAACAAATAAGAGTTGAATTCAGCAAGCAGCTTTACATATCATCAATGTATATATTATGTGGGAATATACAATTTACATTGTACAAACATATCCATTCAATGCATGCACATAAATTTGGCTTCATTTCATTCCAGGCAGTAATCAGTAAACAGCAGTGGTATTACAAAAAAAACTGAATGAATAAAAACGTTGTCTATTGCAAACGTAATGTTTTAAACGAGAATTTTGAAGATTGTCACACGCACTGTCGAAACACGGAGCTGGAGAAGCAAGCGATGAATGCGTATTTTTTTCTTCAGCTTTTCCAAAACCCTATAATGCATCCAATTCACCACCACCGCCACCATTCTCCCGTCCATGTCTGCCTTCCATCGCATCATTCGTGGCTAGTAACAACTATATGGAACGGCTGCTGCTGCCTGCGTACTTACTGGTGCTATGCTGGTAGCAGCGGCGGTCGTGCTACCGTTTCTCATGGTGTACACAACAGCTTCTGTCAGTCTGATTGTTGTAAGGAAGAAGGGAAGTTTAGCTTGGAATCATGTGGCGTGGTTTGGCTTCAGAGAAAGAAAGAGAGAGAGAGAGAGAGAGAGAGAGATGAAACGAGCGTTGTGTTGCTTTTTTTGATGATGCTTCTCCAGCAGTCGCTTCAGAGAACATTTCTCCGGGCAGGTTTTTTTTCTGTAGAACCAGCAGCATCAAACGAAGCATTATGCCATTGCATTGGTTGGTAAAATAAATGGGGAGTGAAGGGATGAGAGAGATAGATGCCCTTTTCGTTTTGTATAGAAATCGACACACTTAAGGAACTAAATATATAATAATAAAGTTCGAATGGAATGACTGTGCACCGGCAGCAGCAGTAGCGTTAGCATCAGAAGCAAGCTACAAACAAAAGGATGGAGATGGATTGCCTTTTTATGGGAACATGCATTCTACGGTTCTACATCACACTGCTTCTTTTTGTGATGAAAGTAAAATACATACAAAATACAAATGTACAGTAGTGAGTGAGTAGTAGGGATAGTGGTGGCGATTTCATTACAATATTATGGTGGGTATTATTGGGTAGACAAGTGCCAGGCTGTAAGATTCCATTTATTCAACATTCACATAAGCACACTTTTTTATACGGAAAAGTGTATCATTTCGTTTTGTTTGTCTGTTGGTCGTCCGTAGTCCGCATGTATGATGTCCCGCTATGACCTCAAACAATGTACGAATTTTTTCACATGACATGAAAACAATAATGTTATCGGTTACCCTCCAGCTCCCTCTTGCAAACCTTTACCCATGGGATGATGGACAAAAAATTTGTCACGAAATGTACAAATGGTAATTAAAAACTAAAATTTGATCCATGGGGTATGTTGAGATACTGCTTATGAATATGAATACAACGTACATTAACCTTCCCAACTCACCCTCTACCTCAGTTGGGAAGAAATGCGAATGCTGGTGTGTAATGTTCTAGTTACTATTACATACAACGAGTTGCATAAAATTCAGCATTGCCATGTTACGCAATGAACGAAATGCTTTTATGATCTCAGTTATTGCAGCACCGGAGAGAATGTCAGTAAACTTCCTTTTCCATAAAACCGGGATTGTCTCTTCTTACTGTGTGATTATGATAGACTAACTTTTGGATGGATGGTCTGATAAGTTTAGTGCTCTCCTCTTCCTATAATATGTAGATGAAATTTTCCCATAACAACTTGGTAACACCTGATCTTCTAATTGAGGCTAAAGGTATGCACGATTTTTATTCCATCGTATTAAAATTTAATTATAACTAACTACATACTTATAACTTTTATACTGCCACTGCTAAATAGTACGCATAAATGACATCATTATTATCTCTCACAAGTAGGTTTAATAAAGTTGGACTAATGTGGCGACAATTAGTTGCAAATTGCAATATTTTGTAACCATGACAATTAAACTGTCATTACATTAGAAAAATAACACATGTCATGTTTTGCACAAGTATGTTCATGCAGATACTTAGGAAGGAGAGACTAAGTCATATTTTAAATTTGTAACTGATTTGACAAAACAATGAATTATTTTTAAGATAACGCATTAGAATATAAGTGAATCTTTATGAGACTGAATGTATTTCCTGAATTTGCTTATATTTTTTTCAAACGTTCGTTTCAGGAACCTTTACATGCAATATTTCTATGTCGTTTCTACAAAAGGAAAAAAAATGTTCATTCAACTAAAGGCTTTCTCCGAAGTGTTCTGGTGGTGTTTTAATAACCATACATGTATAGAGGCTGGATAAAATGATGATATAATTGTCATTTGTTATTGTCATTCTAGTCAAAAGAATCTTTCCTAGGATGATAACTTCCTCGAACTCATCCACTAGGATTTTCAGGATTCTTTTGTGTTAGTCCCATATCCATCTAAAATTGTTGAGACTATTTCGGTTTGTGGATATGGAAGTTTCTCCTACGACTTTTCCTTATTGCAACGTCTTTTCATGCAAAAAAGCAATTATTGCTGTTTCTTTATTGCACAGTATTATTGATATCTATGGCATCCTTTACTGCTTGTCCGATAGATGTATACATAGTAATGTGACCTGGGAATCGCTTTGAAATGGTAATAACATATTGAAATGATCATATATTTATTTGGAGTTTTGTAACTAACATATATTCAAGCAATACAAAAGTTGGTGGAACAAAAGAAACCAGGACTTTTTTGTTAGTCTTTACACAGACAACGACAGTTTGCCGAAAGCTTGAGTCTTGAAAATAAGTCAACTCTTGCCCAAAAAATGATTGAATTCAGAACAAAACTGTGCGAGCATTAATGAGCACGAAAAACGACAAAATGAAATCAGGGACGACGCCCTAGGAAGGCAGTTTTTAATTTTGTCAGTGGGCTGTTACACGATCATGATTTTTTTAACAGACAAAAAAAAGGAAAGTGCTACCTTCCAACCGCATGTCAGCCTCACCAAGAAAACTTGTCATCTTGTCACGTCAGGAAATATGCGTCGAATAAAGAGATGTGCGCATCACTTTCTCTGCGTGCAAAACCACAAACACAGAGCCACCTTTATATGACCGACAATATCAATAGTTGTTTAAATATCACAATCATTATTGTATGCGCATTAAATACCTATGTACAGTTGAGAGTGTAGGACCAAGTTCCTTCAAATTGTTATATTAGGATTATTGTATTATATCTCTCAAAAAAGATACAAATATTTCGTACTATGCATGTATATAATAGATTGAAGTGCTTTTTACGTGGTTCAACCTCAAAGACAAGACTGATACATGAATAAACATGAAGCTTTTTTGGAATGATATACGAAACTATTTAGAGATCGTAAAAGTGTCCGAATGGAATATACACGATATTTTTTCGAGAGAATTGCTACTCAACTCGATTTTTAGAGACGACAAATGTCCAAATTTTATACAGTGAAATTTGTTTCTTTACGCATGCATAGCACATCAATTTTTTTTTAAATTTTAAATCCGGATTATTGTCATGTATGAATAGAAAAATTCAGTCCATCTCCAATTTCGATTAAAAAAAGTAATATTATTCCCAGTAATTTATAAAAAATGACTCCACTCTGACTTGTGAACATGATTAGATAAACTACTCTTGAAATGGGAGATTTCATTGCCATGCTTTTCCATGTTATAATGTAAATTCAAAGGGAAATGATAGAACACATGCTATTTGATATATTATTTTTCGAGTTGCTAAAAAAAGTTGTATTAAAAAGCAAATATTCGACTTGTGAGTTTTTCGGATACTTGACCAATATTCAATTACCCCTCTCGGCAATCGGCACTACCTTCTCTTAACTCATTCCAGTGGAACCGCAAAGGATTTCATTTTAAACCCAAAAAATGCAAGGGTTTGGTTACGGAAAAGGAAAGAAATAAGTTTAGCAACATGGGAACAGACAGCGGGCAAGGCTGGGGGAAATATATGTATAAGAATGATATCTACCCACCTCTACCTTTTACATTTATCTGTAAGACAGAATGATATTACAAAAATGTATGGCCTTTCATTCATTTCAGAGTAGTGTATGTGGTATTATGACCAAAGAGGGGTTTTCTCTTTCTCTCTCTCTCTCTCTCTCCAAAGGAAGTAAAAAGAGGCAAACATCTAGATTTTTTCCTAAAATTTATGAGTAAAAAATCCCTCGTCCTCTTGCATTTCTTTCGTATCTTGAGACACATGCACAGAGAGAGAGAGAGAGCGCGACTGAACAACTAGTGTGGTGAGTGACAAAGTTGAAACTCCAACACCACCACCATTACTTCCAACTTACTATTCCACAATCAGTCCATATGATAGTCCTCCAGCACCCTTCCATAAAAACTTGGTTTAAGGGGTTGCTGCTGGTGGAAATGGAAACCAGCGCATAAACCCACTACATCTGCTATATTGAGATTCAAGAGCTTTGTGTGCCCACTATTATGTTGTAGATACGTTAGGTAAATATAAACGATACGGCTGTTTTCGCCATCATCGGTATATCACATGATGATATAACCTTTATTACACAGGGATAAGTAAACGATCTAGAAAGCGTGGCGTCCTTCTCAAAAGCAATGCCGCTGCACCGTAAAATTTTTTTTTATCGTGTGTTCTCTCGTAAGGCAAGCATCAGTCCTCTCCTCATAGCTGAAATCAGAAACTTTGCGTGGAAATTTCGATTCCATTTTTACTGTCTTTCTTTTATGAATATATAAACTAAAGATCAAGAGCGTATATAACATTACGTTAGCTGGTTGCATGCCGAATGGTTTACATATCTGCATGTATGATCTAACCAATATAACGCATTTATATTCTAAATTTGCATCATTCACATTCATTGGAAACCTTCCCAAAGGGATGGAGCGAAAAGTAATGGCATTGGGAATAAAATATATAAAAAAGCAATATACAATTTTAATCTAAGTGGGGCGGTACCTGGATCTTACATGGATTGCAGAGGATAAAAAAATGTTTTGCTTTCGAAGAACGTGATGGCTTTGAATGTAAGATTGTTCAGTTTACACGTAGATTTGAATGAATAAAATATTGAATGACCAGAAATAATACTACTTCACGCGCTTTTATTGGAAAGCTTTACTGCATGACGTTGTTTAGTGAATAGGGTAGCATTAGTATATAGTGCATGTGCGTTAAAACGATTATGATATGGACTTTTGCTTGGAGAAAGGTGTTTTTTATGTGGCTGATGAACATGCAAAGTGAAAAGTCTGTAAATCTGGACACATAATCTTTTAGTGGAAAGAAATTGTGACTATAGTCCTTTGAACATGAGAAGTTTCTGGTAACAAGTTCAACTTTCCAGAAAATTAATTGTATGCCCTTCCGAGAATCCAAATCGTTTATTTTGTTGAATGTATTTTTCATAGTATTATAGCAAAATCTGTAATAATTATTTTCTCCATTCAAGCACTATTATCCAAAATCCAGTAATACTAATACTTTAGTGCACCAGAAAAGCCAAGAATTTTTTTTCTGCGTGGGTAAGTTTATGAGAATTGAAGCTCTGGAAATGCTGTTAAGTACTGATAAAAAGGATACTCAATAGAATGATTTGTATTTGGAAAGTGCCTTTCTATCATAAACTTTTTTCAAGTCATAAAACTTGATATAAAATTCAATACAGTATGTATAAGGATTCGGTTAACTTTCTGCGTTATAAAAAACTAACAAGAACTAACTTGACTAATAGCATGACAACCGGGCATATTTTACTTCACTTCCGAGGAGGTAAGCAACCATGTGGGAGTAGTATAGAGAGACAACTTCTGTAAGTCTTAATTGTTTGCTTCTTCAAATTTCAACTTACCAGAGAATAAAGAAACGAGGGAATACAAAAGTTTACCACGGGTTTTAGCTGTGTTCTCCAGTAGACAACAGTCCAGGTCCAACGACACATACCTACATGCATAAATAAGTAAAAGTACCTACGTATGCAAATTAGCACGCGTGAACCTGCTTACTTATATTAAATCCGTTATTGATTTTCTTTTTTTTTCCATATATGTATATATGGATAGTATGCGAACGGTATATATTTATAATGCGTAATACACAGACTTATAGTAACAATCGCTATCACTCATAATAAATTTAACAGCCAAAAGAACTGGTAGGTATATTGCTTTGTTGTGTTGATGTGTAGCAAAGAGCTTTTGTGTGCGGTGGTGGTGTAGTCCTGGAAATGCACATCTCACAAATAAATGCTTAAGAAATATTAGGGTTGGTAGAAAACCAACACGGGGGATAATAATGTTCAAAATGCATTTGCATTACGCCTCGCATGGTAACACCTTAGCAGAACATTAACATATTGCACATTGGAAATAAGCTTTACAATGAGCATCGACGAGAGCGGGCGGGCGTTCACGTTCCAGGAAACTTTACAATGTTATAGATATGTCTGGAATACTGACTTAAACACATTCAGCATTAAAACGTAGCAGTTGATTTTGAAGTTGAGCTGCAGTTAATGCTGATAATATTACATCATTATTTTGATGAGAAGGACGTATGTTATACTATATTATGTTCATGTTTGAATGCGTGCGTTTAGGATGTGAATGAAATAGGTGTGATGAGGCAACGTTCCACCACCGAAATTTGTAGAAGGTATTACTATTTCCTTTCGGACGTGGAGGAGCGCAATGAATGGTAATAAATGTTTTAAAAAAAATGTGAAAAGAGCTGATGAAAGGTGTATATCTCTGAAAGTGTTTGTCGTTGCGTTTGTTCATGACAAATGACAATGAACCATCAGAAGCGAAAATAACGAAAGCCTTAAACACTAAAGCATCATTGCGGTTGGTAGGTTGTCACGAAATGTATCCACTTTAATTCGAAAAAATCAAATCTTAACCAGAACAGAAAGGGTGAGCTGTACATATACATGCCAGTAGTTGTGTGTAACATGAGAGTTTGCTAATTCTGATATTATACACATTATCGTTAGGAATAAATCTTATTTTTGCAAACTCAAAAATATTACGCGTCTGATAACACAAACAGGAGATTTTTACTTTCTTTTATTTTTGAAAGCACGATCAGAATCTGTTTACTTTTGTGGCATTAACATTGGAAACGAGATTTAAAAGCCATCTATTACAAAATACTGGAAGCACTACCACCTGGATATAAAATATTTCTGGAAGTTTTCACAATCCTTCCTAGACGGAAATGTGAAAGAGAGTAGAGGTTCATTGTCCATTGTATATAAGTTTAATCCTAAATAGCACGTCGGAAGCTTAAACAACAAAGTGTTGATTAATGAAATTTAAAATTCCACAGAATTCTTGGAGTTAATAATAACCGTTGTAATTTCTGTTGAAGTCTTTATGCCATATATTGCGTTTCGTTAAAATGTATAATTTTTATTTTATTTCCCCTTTCATCCATCCATGGACGGAAGTGCGTCGTGCTGTTTTGCAAACACGTAATCCATCTATGTTCCGAAAGGACATGTATTACCGTCGAGGGAGCAACTTGCGGATCACATGCTCCTGTTTGCAACTATAACAAGCGCGAATAGTTCCACCGGTTGATGGTATATAAAGGGTTATTATTGAAGTTGCTTTTTGTTGTCTTCTAGATAATACATAATGCATGTAAAATTCAACAGATACCATCAGCTTTCTACAATAATAATAATGAGTCATGGGTAAGCTGATTTGGAACTTTTTGCCAGATACTTTTTACTAGCTCTGCCATCACTTTCCTAATACATAGTACTGCCGATTTCCTTTTTTATAAGTCGTTAACTCTAAACAACTTTCTAAACACTTTATTCTTGGCTTATTTAAAGTTTTTTAAACCATCAAATCTAAACAAATGAAAATGAAACAAATGAAATGCTAAATGCTTACATGCAACAAAAACACAATTTACTGTTTTGCAGCGAATGCGAATGAAAAATTTTCATTGAAAATAAGTTTTATTATTGGAGTCATCCCAATATAAAGGGCACTAATGGGGAAGACTGCTTTTGGTCTCTTATGTTCAATGGTTATGATCTTATGCCCGCTATAAGTTAAAAAAAATTGTGAAACTTATCGGAGATAAGTTATCTCATCCTTTTACATATAATGCATTATAATGCTGATCTGATAAATATGTAATTTGAATGGCTTCGTGATATGATTTGGCGGGTGAATTAATTTTTTTTTCTAAAACGACGATTTACAATGTAAATTTTACATGTACCTACATACCTCTTGAAAATTGTCAATGATTTCGGTGACATCAACTGTATTCAGGTCCGCATATGACACAAGAATATATGGCGCGGAGGCAATTTTTGGTCTTTTATAATAATTGTATGAATGTAATGTACTTTTATAAAGGACTTTTACATGTGGATTTTAAATGGAAAGAATGTTTAGTCTGTAGTACCGGACAATCCTTTACAGACTCATCCGCAATAAAGGGCGATGACTGTGATGATGTATATTATTCAATGAAGTCGAGTTTCGTTGGGTCAGGTTTTTTACATGACCACGTTCTTTGTGTATGTTTGCATTTGCATTGGTTTGCATTGCACTGGCTTTACTAATACTCATGTGACATACTTTCCAGAATCATCATGGGTCCATCCAACTTGTTTGTTTTGCGTATACGATTACTAATTTTAGAAGAATTATTAAGTAGCCGCAGAGACCAAAGGCCTTTGAACAATAGTGAATGATTTCGAGCGAGAAGTCTGTCCGTTCGTCCGTATGTCACACGATGCCTGTGGCCTGTGACACCCTATAGAATTCCAGAATTGTTTTCGGCATTTTCCAGTCGATAAGGCTTTCTAGGCTAACTGCATAATATATACCCATATAACACATTCATTCCCTCGGGGACTATTAAATTTTGAGCTGAAATTTTGTACGTTGGGAGTAATGTTGCAAAAAGTGTCACGAATACAATGACATTGGTTCTATCTGCAGAGAATCCTGAGGTGGATGAGAAGGTGGATCTCCATGCGGCTATTTGGTTTTAACATTACAATGTTCTACTTCATGTTAATGTAAATATTGCAACTTAAAGGATAAGGATATAACAAAATAATTAGACAAAGTAGCATAATATATATACATACATTCTAAAAAAAGAAGCCAAACACTTTGGCCCAAAGTAAAAGGAAATTAGATGGTTTCAACCATCTAATTTCCTTTTCTTCTTCATATGAATATGAATATATATGAATATGAATGTTTTCTTACTCAAGAGTAAGAAAACATTCACTTGATTTGTGTGTTTATGCACA